>DWLS01002555.1:0-17832 GCA_018246255.1 Pachliopta kotzebuea | reverse complement strand
CCGACGCAAAGCGAAGTATTGATGTACACCGATTATAAAAAAGATGTATCTCCAATCTATTTTGTATGTAGCTGTATGTTAACTGTTTACAGTACTGGCGCTGCGGTGACCACACCTTGTAAATGAAGCATAAGTTTTATCATCATGTTCAAGGTCGGCTGTAACACCGACTTACAGACTGCTTAACCCTCAGAGCAAGAACCGTCGATAAATCGACTCTCTATTTATTTATACAAATTGCCGAGCGACGGGATATCGACTATTGTTCAATTTTATTACCAATTACGAAAACCTACCACTACCACCGCAGTTCCTATTTCCTTCCGCCGAATAGTTATGTGCAGATTTTGCTGTGCTCCGGTTTGAAGATTGATGTAGCCATTGAAATTACTCGTGTAATGATCCCAATGTGATGATGGGTATACTATCTTAACCAGAGTTATGTTGTGTGCGATCGTTTCACTTACCATCAGGTGAACACCCTGCTTACCTGCTGGAATCAAAAACAAGGTCAACGCATCAGTCTCTAATAGAGACTAAACGTTTAGGGTCTAGTTATTCCGTTGATGTGAGTCATGATCTATATCAGAGGTGGGGAACCTTTTTCTCATTAGAGGCCACATTTAAATTAGGCAGCAATAAGACAGGCCGCATAAGCTAATTGACCTAAGAAAGTGACTTTTGTGGAATTATTATGGTTTTTCTATAGATTTAACTATTTATTGCATTATATAGAAAAAATAAAATATAATACTACAATATTTTAAATATTATATACATATAAAATAATATAAAAATATTATAAAAAAATACAAAAAAAAATTGTAAAAAAGAAAAAACGTACACACACATAAGCCGGCTTTTTTTAGTTTAGTTCATTCCTTTTGCAACTTGGAGGCGCTAAAAACTGTTTAAAAAATTTACAGAGTCTGTAACGGATAGTCTGTGGGCCAGAGCCTCGCTCATGCGTGTTAGAGTCCGTTTCAGACAAGCATATTTTTTATTCTCTTTATTGTATAATCCTTAACAAAGGTATTACAAAAGGCGGTCTTAATGCCAGCAGGCATTCTCCACCAGCCAACCTTTGTGGAGATGAGATGTTGAGGTAGGTAGAAAGACTTGAGAATTTAATTCAATTATATAATTTATATGTATAACTAACAATGAAATTATATAAAAACAAAAAAATTACATAGATAAAGTATCTGACGTCAGTACAATATGACTGTCTTTGGCGGTATTTTTCGCGCAACTGTAATGCCGTTGATGTAGATTTTATACTAGGTGGCAAAGGGCCGAAGAAGATCCTCGAGAAGGCTGCAGGGTCCTATGGTGTATGATGTCACACAAGTTGTCGAAATGGAGTCTTGATAGTTGTTTGAACGCCCGCCTCCCACTCCGTAGGTAACGGGTTCGAATCCCGCCTGCACCAATGCATTGTTCAATGTTGCGTGTCAGTTAGTATAACAACAACTAATATCAAGTTCTTTAAGACATGTATCAAATCGCGAAGCGTAAACATATAAAAAAGGTCTTCCAGTAGACCATTTTTCACACCCATCATCATTTGTACCGATTAATTTTGGTTATTTTCACTACTTTAGTGGTGAGCTGTTCTTGTATTATAATACAATAATAAAGTTGATAATTAAGCAAACTTAATTAAATGTACTTATTCGTTTATCTGCGACTTCTAAGTGTTTACTTAAGTGCGACTTAAATTACGGCATTAAAGTTAGCAGCGGCGATAGCGTATATCAATCCTTATCGGTCGGAGCTCGTTATACTGTGTTTACACATCTTTTATACGACTCGGTTCATTTCCTCTGATAAATAGTTCGTTTTAAGTAATTATCATTTTTTTTTGGAACATTTGGAGAGTTTTTTCTAAGAGAAATGATCTGCAACGAAGAAATTCGGCGGAAAACTAAAGTTGTCAATGTAGCTCTCAGAATCTGTAAGCTGAAGTGGCTATGTTAGCTTGTGCCGTGTTAGCGATAGCTGGTGGGGAGTAAAGTCTTGGATTGGAGACCGAATACGGGACGAAGGAGCGGAAGCCTTCCCTCCTGATGGACCGACAACATAAGAGCGTTTGGGGGTTGATGTGAAAAGCAGAGGACTGCATTAGGTGGAAGACATTGGCGAAGGTCTATGTCTAGCAGTGGATTAGAAAAGGCTGATCATGATAATGAACATTTGGAGTAATTACTGTAGTAACGAGACTTAACATCTTATGACTAAAGACCTCACTGACACTAATGGAAGGCCCTTTTTTATGTGACGTCACCACGAAACGATCAAGGCGTTCACCTCAAGGCAAGTGATACATCTGCTTATAACAAAGTGGCGTTGGTTAAGATAGTATACACACCATCACATTGCGCTTGTCACTTTGACAAGTAAGATGTCGTTACCCCTCTAATTTCACTAGCAAACAGCACCCTTCAAATGAAACATAGCAATGCTTGCACAGTACTGGTTGTCGGCTTCAATAGGAGCTGTGGTGGTACCTACCAAGATGGTCTCCGACAACATTCATCTGCCACCAGTAATAATCAGTACATATTGATAATTTAATATTTTCATCAGGATATCAGTTAAGCGGGGCTGCCTGCTGACGGCTCTCGGGTTTGTCTACTTCATGACGCTGTTCGAGCTGTTCACCTTCGTGGCACTGTTCACCAACTCAGGATCCCGGCTGAGGCAGAAGTACCGACTCGACTGCGGCGACGTGCTGGACATTAACAATAAGTATGTATTTTTTTTTATTAGTTACTGGTCAATGCTTGACCTCGATCCCAACTGGTGTTAAGTGATGATGTGGTCTATGGTGGTAAAGCGCATTGACCTAATCAGTCCCTATTCACTCTTTTGTTGAAGAGTCTCACATCGAATTAGTACGGGAACACTGACGCAGGCAAGTTGTTCCAGTCCTTTGCTCTTCTTACTGCGGTGTTCTGGTGCGGTGGTCCCAATCCTTGAACATATATACTCTAAGAATGTTAGCGCTGATTCGTCTTTTGTAATGTATACAGTTCATCTCATACTGTGCACGAAGGGCGTTGAAAATAGTCACTAACAGATAGACGATCGGAGCCGGGAGGCTCTTTAACATCTTGTTAGTGATTTCATCGGGGCCAGGATCGGACTTTGGTTTGAAGTTTTCGATGATATCAATGACCTCGCCGGGAGAAACCGGTTTTATTGATGGCTCTCTGGTGAGATTGTTGCTCTACGGCGCACCTCTTCTTTGACCATTTTCAGGTGAGCGGGGTCCGCTGGTGTTTATAATAATCCCTGAACAGGGATCCGATGCTATGAAACTGAATATAACTGACTATATTAAGGTCAGATTCTGTTCTGACGGCAGATTTACAATATATTCAAGCACGTAACCCTGGAATCGAACTAGAGACATCTGTGTTGTATGGCAACCAGTTATATTTTGTTACTGTGTCGCAGGCTGGTGTCTGCTGTCCAGGCCGCGCTGTCGTGTGTGACGGGCGCGGTGGTCTGCCTGTGGTCTTGCACCAGGGACTTCATGCGCTCCTCCCACTTCATGTCCGAGGCATACGCCTGGTTCGGCGCCGCGTACTTCTTCTACGACATCTGGTCCATGTACTTGGTGAGGTCAAACGTCGATGATATTATATTTTTTTGGTAATGAAGAGAATCATTAGTTTTATATGATATGTAAAGCTGCGACCTCAAAGTAACCCTCGTCTGTGTTAGAGCCTAGTGGAGTTAACTAAGTAGAAAGGTAGACCCCGTCAAAAGATGGGAAAAATGCTATCGAAAAGAAGTGAAGAAAATCTTTATGAGAACTTATGGTTGATAATAATTTCGGTGATCACCCTTGTTATATTATAAAGAAGAAGAAGGGAAGAAAAACTCAAAAAAAGATATACTTAATTATAATTTCACCCTCGGTATATTATGATGGGTTTTAAGACCTAGGAGACGCATAGGAGCTCAACAGCACTGTTGAGCATCAAGCGTTTTAGCAACTTGCTAAAATGCTTGATTAAAGATATACTATTTCTTTAATTAATATCTCATCAGATTTTCGATTTAGTTTCATAGAATTGGAAATTCATAGAGTAAAAGGTACAAGTGAGATTAAAACTCTAATTCTTTTCAGGTGCACGTCCGTCAAATTGGCTTTTCTAAGAGTGTCACTCCACCCGCCGAAGCAGTGTTGAAAGATACAGAGGTTTCCACTGCCTTGGCACCATCTGTTTCATCAGAAAACGTTGGTTGTATGGGAGCTAAGAAGCAATTGCGGGGGCCGAGATGCGCCGCTTGTGGCGACTGCCTCGGTGAAGGCGCTACCAGCATTTCGTTCCTGTCTTATTGTCGACATGAGCCAGTCATACTGTTCCATCATCTTTTCATAGGTGGTTTCGGATTCCTCGTCATTGTTGTAAGTACATCTCATTTCGTGTGGCATCACCCTACGGATCTCTTTTGTTATAGATCAATTAAAACAATATCAATTTAATCAAGTCATGTAGATATTAGAGTTCCAAAACTGCTGTTTCCCTAAGCGGTATTACCACTGAAATTACTGTGGTAACGAGGTTTTTTTTTGTGTGTAATCGTCAGACAAAACCAGGTACTGCTGGTAGGTCTTCGTTATCGTAGACCGTCTAGGTAGGACATCGCAGCTCCTATTGCAGCCGGAAAATAGTAATGTGCAAACACTACTGTGTTCCGGTTCAAAGGGTCTGTATGCTAGTGAAATTACTGGGGTAACGAGACTTAACACCTTACATCTCAAGGTCGCAAGATCATGGGGAGCTGTGTATACCATCTTAATCAGTGCAACGTTATTATGGGCAGCCGTATTCATTACCATCAGGTGAACATACTGCACTACCACATATACCGTTCAGGCAGCTTTCCCTCTTCTTGTATGTTATTATTATTTTTCGGTTTATGGCTTCTACTGCTCTGCGCAATAATTTCGCCAATGTCTAGTGATGGTGATTATACACACAGGGGATAGAAAATTTGTCCGGTATAAAAGTGAAATGTTGCTAATATGAAAGAGAATCCAGAACTTTGGCGACGATTTTTCATTCGTAAAACGAAAGACAACACAAACATAGTACAGTCCTGTATAAAACATTATCAAAGAATATTTTCATCCGTGTCAAATGACCGCCTCTTTCGAACTCCCTCCTTGTATGTTATTTTCGTGTAAAGAATATGATGACTTTAATATTCAAATTGCAATCTTTCAAGTATCTACGCGGTGGCTTGGGGGACTGCGTGTTCGGTTTCGTATACCTGATGGAGCTGTCGACCCCGTTCGTGTCCCTCCGCGGGATCCTCTCGCGCATGGGCCTCAAGTCCTCCCGCGTGTACCTGTACAACGGCCTCGCGATGCTTGCCACCTTTTTCGTCTGCAGGGTGCTTAGCCTGCCGTACGTCTGTCTCATGTACAGTAGAGTCATCGGATTGCCGTACTTTGAGGTTAGTTGTAATTTTTTTATTTCTTTTGATAAAATTTTACCAATTCTTTCTTAATTAAAGTATATTATTTTAAATTATTTTATCTTATTTAAACGACAATGTTTGTCTATCAACCATTTTCAATCTCGTGAACTGCAAAGAGTATGAAGCTGGTGCTGAAATTTTATACAGTTATACAGACAGATCTCGCTTAGATAAGATCAGAGCCGTTGGAATTTTGTTGGTATGTGATCGGGTTCCCGAGTTGAGGGTGCTCAAAGTTTCAGAATTTGGTATGGGCCACTTGTATTAATTAATACCTAATATTACATAATTGACATATAAAAATTTCAGGCAATCAAAACTCTGCCGACCGGCTGCAAGGTTTCTATATGCATTCTTCTGCTGCCCCAGTTGTACTGGTTCTACTTGATGTCGGTTGGAGCTGTGAAGGTATTCATCGGGAAGGCGAAGCCGCAGACGAAGGGGGCCCCGCCGCTGGCAGCCGGCGACAACGACAAGCGCAGCTGATGCCGGCGCAGGCGCAGGAACCGCCGCACGTGAAGCACCTCGCGTGCGCACCGATGCCGAGCCCAAGCCGGTGGTGACTTCTAGCGGTATATATGTATCTGTTCCTCTCAAGGTGCACGAGTCGAGTTAACTTGACATTTAACACCTTAATGACCGCTCCCCGTGTTTTAAATTTAACTTAAACGAAGTGTCTATTAATTTTATGATCTTCAACCATAACAACATTTCTTTTATTGTTCAATCAACATATGAAAGCCATTGTTTTCTGGTCGTAATCATCATCAGCTTCTCTGCCACTTAATCTATAGTGAATTGAGGTTAAGTTACCTTATTTTTAACAAACTCCGAATCTTTTATTAAAGCGGTGCTTAAGATGTTATTTTCAATATCAAGTAAACTCGACTGTATAGTTTGATGTTTTTTAATTAGTCAAAGTGTTGCCATTATCGGATTAGTTTGTCGATTCTTATGGCAGACTTATCATATGAGAAATATACAACTTACCAACTTTCACCAAATATAACGATAGCTGCTTATTAGATCAAATACACCAAGTGTACCAGATGTGTTGTTTTACCTCCATCGCTGATCAATTATTTGACTGCCTTCTAATATTGAGGTGCCTGGTTCTGTTTAAATTCTGATAAAATATTGGAGGTTTAATTTTACAATTATTTTTGACTCCGCTTGTACTCAATACAAAACAAACAATTTGGGATGGATATGATAAACAAAATTTCCAGTAACTCTATTTATTAAAAAAAAACAATAATTGGATAGCACTTACAGTAAATTAAAATAGACATTAATTAATATGGGAACGGCCAACTTTTTAAGTGAAGTTTCATCGAGTATTGTTGTATGTTTTGTAAACTTTTATATATTTTTCATTTCCAAAGTTAGTACACTAAAAAATAATGTTTTCTATGACTTAAAAACCCTTAATAATTTGTATTTTAAAGCAAAAGAGGAAAGTTTCCTTATTGAAAAAAGAAAAACTTGATTATAAAGTATTGACTGACAATTTTGATAAAATCAAAGTTTTGCTTTGGCAGGTCTGCGTGAGTTTTTATTTATTTCTTTAATGTAAAATGAAAGAAAATATCCTCATATTCGTGTCGGGAGTCGTTGAACATAAATTGGCAAAAATTAGCTTCATTTTGCTAATTATTTAGTATCTGTAAATTTTTTACTTGCCTTTCTTCTAAGGTCTTTTAATAGTTTTAATAATTGTGAATCTATGTGTTTTTATATTGCATCTGCTAACCGCTTGCTTTAAAATTGGTATTTTCTGGTTCGGTTCCTTATAGGCATCATGAGTTTGAATGGTGGTAAAGGTTATTTGGAAACATTGAACTGTAATTGAAGACAAGCATTAACTCATTGTAGATAGAGAACTCCTCTCTCCCCTATCTTCTCTACAAAGTAGACTGATGATCTGTTGAAGGTCGCGAAAACTTCACCTAGAAGTAGGCATTTATCTGCTGATGATGACATATAGAAAACTTCGAATTTAAGTGTGTGATGATGAATTATACTTACTAGTAAACTTGTTTTGATTCTGGCCCATCAAATCTTTACAGTGAACCTGACAAAATTTCTGTATATACAGCGGATATTATAAAAGACAAACTTTCGATTGCCGTATAATATACTCTAATATAAACAATGAGATTTATTATACAAATTAGAATATGTTAAATAAGAGCAGCAATCTCAAATTCATACCTGTGGGACTCTGACTATATCACAATGAGAGAGACAAGGCATATTTTGGATACATGGGTTTTCTTCACAGGAGTTTCAAGCTCATTGGGCATTGAACCCATGTTTTTTTATATGCCCATTTAAAAACTGCTATAGCTTCAATATAACAATAAATATTTTTTTTATATTTAATGTTGCTACTTTTTGCCAATTTGGGATAAATATAGTGGCCATTATTAGTTCCATGCTTAGTATAATAAATGCTTCTAACTAGGAGCAATACAAATAATTTTTTTACGTACAAATGTTAAATGTGATTTTTTTTTCAAAATAGCATTTCATTGGTAACCTGCATTTATTTTCGCGTTTTTGTAACACGTTGTGGTTTTTTTTTGTTTTTTCTTTTTATTCATTATTAAAGTTTCTTTTCAAGATACTTCCCAAATGAAAATCATTGAAAGGTTGATAACGACTTATGTTATAAAAAAATATATTTTTATTAATATGAAATATTAAATTTGAATATTTTGGATAAAGTCAATTCATTTAAAAACAATACTGAAAGTGTTGAAGCCATTTGTGAGATCCGATGACGTTTATAATCGCCGATGTAAGTGTACTTCAAGTTTGTTCATTGGGGCTTAAAACAGCAATGCTTAATAACTTTTCAGTCACTTAGTGACCCATTTTTAGCATGAATTTCTTTCTCTTCTTCAGATCCGGATATAAAATATAATTGAAAAATCTCAGACCCTATTCTGATGGCGGACTAAGGCTAAGCGGATCTTCGGCAACATTAATTCCGGGCCTACTTTTATAAAAATTAAAAAAAACTAATTTACGGGTGCAAAAAATAAACCTTTGGCACTTGCCTAAGTTGCCTAACCTTTAGTCCGTTACTTGCCTAATCTTCAATACTTACGTTTTAACCACTTACCTGCCGAAGAAAACTTACGAGATGCGCTCGCCAGTGCTACTATTTTTCAAACAGAAGAACGATTCAAACATTGTCAAGGTTATTTTATGGCATTCCAAAGCCGTGCGAGCAGTTTTCTGTATAGCAGCGGAATGCAAAGGATCGTACTTTGGAAACGCATATATATACTGCATTAGTTGAGAGGTTAATTGGCTTTGAACCATGGCTCAAGTTTGCAGACTCCCGCTCTAGGTTATAGAGCTATAATTTCATGTTAAACCAAAGTGTATCCTCTTCTCCTGTGATATAAAGTTGGAATTCATTTAAACGTTTGGTAGCTTCTATTATTTTCACTAATGCACAAACGCACATTACAAACACAACGCCCAAATTATTGTGAATTCATTAACTCGCACAATGATTGTTATTAAATCGCCAACTCGTTTCATTCACTGAATTTAATATTTAACAAGTGATTTTTTAAAGAAATTATTTAGAAATGTCCTGTTCTAACATAACTAGCCCCATTATGGCGAAGCGATTGTTGTTTAAAATGCCCGTCAGAGGTCACTTTCACCAACATATTATCTCATATGCCCCTGATTTGTACTTGGCGATGTATATAACTAATCTGATGCTGGGTATGCGGACTACAGGGCCCATGGCCTAATCTTTGAGAAATGGGTGCTATGACGTCATCACGAGAAGTCGTTGCTGTCACAATTGAGAATATATTTTAGACCATGGATCGGATCGCTGTTTATATACTACTAAGATCGTAAATAAGCATACGGTCTGTCTGATAGTAAGCAGTTACCATAGTCTATAGACGCTTGTGGTATTAGAAGAACCACACAGTAGCGGTACTAGGCCCGGAAGAACCTTATCATGCCCTTATTGAAACTGCATTCTGTACCTGCTTGGCAAAACCTTGACAGGGATTTCATTCCATAACTTGATGGTTGTTAGTAGATAGTTTCTTTAAAACGTTATGATAGTGAACCCTGTCGATGGCGAACAGTGCGATGGTGAAATGTGACCGTGGGCATCATGTCAAAAAGTTCTTCAGAACACATCCCTTTATAGAGACTACAGAAAACATAAAGCAGCGAAATGCCGTTTGAGGATCAGGTCTTCGGGACCGTTCGTAAGTATTGGATCGTCGACGGACACAGCTCGGGTCTGTACCGAGTCTGTTTTCACTGTATTAAAAAAATCTACTGTACTTTTATTGTTATTGGATTTATGGATGTTAAACGTCTTAGATGGTGCTCTCGAGTTTATGATAAAAAAAAAATTAAATCACCAGCGAAATGGAGCCACGTCTTTACAACTCACCGCTTTATCTAACCACATTGAAACACTTATAGCTTTTTACCAGTTAAGTAGTTAATAAAACCTCTTTTTTGTGTTTTACAGAATTGTTTGTTATTATTTATTGAGTTATAAATAATTAAGGCTTTATAACGTTTGTATAATCTAGATCTGTTTATATCAGGTCTTGGCAAATGGCAACCCGCAGTATATTTTTGTCTGGCCCGTGAAGCATTGTATTATGTTATTGTTAAAAACACAAATATTACTTTTTGTTTAGCATAAATTGGTGCATAAAAAATTTAGATAAATTATTAAGCAATACTTTACACATTATCAGGGCCGGTGGGAGGCAATTTGGCACGAATATTAAAATATTTGCCCACCCCTGGTCTATATTGTCTAACCTAACTTTTTTTTGAGAACTCTTCGCATAGATGTAATCTATTCTGGGTGGAAGTCAGGGTCATGAGAACATTTTTAATCATTAAAATCCAATCGACAGTCATCTAGCGTTTGGAGAAGTCACGTGATATCCTGCAGTGGTGTTCAATCTAGCCTCTACTACTCATTCGGAACTGTTTCATGTAGTTCAAAGCACCCTGCGACTATTGTCTGAATGGTTGAAGACCAATTGCAATTGTTATTCACAAGGCTTCTATGAGACAGATCAGTAGCTCCTAACATACCCTGACTCCTTACGCTGTGATGTCAGAAGAATAGAAAATCAAGTGCAATAATAAAAGAAACTGTTCGGGGGTTGCAACTTCTTTAATAATCAAGAGCATACGTAGCACCAGGTAGACAAGACAGCATTTTATCAAGATATTCTTTACTGACTCCTCAACACGTAAATCTCAGTTTCATTACATTAATTACTATATGTTAGCTATTAATTATTGAAACAAATTTGTCGTATATATATTATTAAAACGTTGATTACATTAATTTGCATTTATTTTTCTGTATATATATAGAAATAGATCGTATTTTGTGGAGTAGTTTACAAGAGACCTATATCCAACTGTGATCGTCCATCGGCTGAAATGATGATGATTATATATATATATATATATATATATGTATCGATTTAAAAAAAATTTAATTCATTTTCTAAAATAACAAAACGAATCTAAAGTATGTACTTGTTAAAAAAAAAGTTGTAAAACAATTCAATGCGATAAAGTTAATTATGTTTCTGTCTAAACCTAAATTTTGAATTTAACATGAATATTTTCACAAGCAAATTATTACAATATTTCTGTCTTCTTGTGCTATTCAATCGCACTGAATTAAATAAGCCGGTAAATATATGGAACTATAAATAATTATTACCGCGGTATAAAATTATAAAGAGCTTTTTTTCAAAATTTTATATTTTATAGAGATATTTATTGAGTTGTTTATGAAACGTACATATGTTCCGTAAGGTTAGAAATAATATAGTCGACTATTCGTTTTCCATTTGGATGTATCCGGATTCAATTTTCCATGTAACTTAACATTTTCCGCAATGACGCCGTGAAGATAAGTCTCATTTATTGCTTTTACTATTTTTTATTCCTAATCCGTTTTTATACGTAAAATTTCTGATGTAATATCATCTAGGGCTCTATTTCTTATCAGGCGTAAACAAAAATATTTAATCTCCTAACATTCGTCGATATGACTATGATAAAATTTTAAATCATGTTAGATTATATTAAATATATTAAGCACACGGTAGTAAATTTTTATAAAATAAAAAAATGCTAAGGAAGTAGGTATTCGGTACATGGTGCTCCATTGTTAGATATATATATATGACTGCACGCATAGTAAAACTTGTTACAGGATAAATATGTTATAGCAGAAAGTGTCCGCTGTGCAGAAGATAATATTTTCGTTTTTTGTTTTATTTTTTTATTATTATATGCCACAGATTCAATATAAACAAGCATGTAAAAGTTATTTTCTTGTAACGTGACATAAATTGTGAAATGCCTTTAATTTTTCTTTAATACTTCGAGTGAGCTTCCAGTTGTGAGATCTGTTAGAATCTCTAACTTTTTTGCTATCATCTATTTACATGTATTTTTTTTTTAAATTAAAGAGGCTTTAGTGTGGACCGCTTTGCGCCATTGGGTTGCAACTTTTTTTTTAAAAGAAAAAACCTAGTTTATTTTTTTCTTGCTGTATAATAATTAAAAAAATCATAAACAATGTCTTCCTTTGTAACAATAAAGTTGGGAACATGTGAATTTTGATATTAATTTCTGATAAAATAGAAAACTTGCCCAATGTCGCAAAAGCCTATAATTTGTACGATTATATTTCATTTATAATTTTAAGGCATTTTCAAAAATAAATGTTGTAAATTTAATATTTGTTTTATTTCTATTTGTTGTCCCCTGTTTTAGTTTTAATAAGTTGTTACAAAGTTTGAAGATCGGGATCAAAATATATATATTTTTTCAAATGTTTGTCTGCTACATCACAAGTACATAACTTAATTTCTGCAATGTCCTCGGCAGCAATCGCAAATACAATTTCATATAAAAGTGTATAAGGTCATATGAAAGTATATACATACGTAAATCAAGGTATTAAATATTTTAGTCTGTTCTGGGTGATTTTCGAAGAGACGAGGCTTTTGATTGAATTTTCATCGCTCGGCTGCATCTTGAGGTTAAAGAATGTTTATTTCTCACAAGAATTTGACAATTCATATACGCAAATAAATGCTAAGATAGATCAACATTATGAGCGTACAAAAATTTGATGTCATGTGATGCATTCATATTGCAAATAAAACCGTTGCAGTGCCCTCATTGTCAAAATAAAATTCAAATAAAAAGCCGTTTTAAAAACGTAGTCTTTTACGGTTTACTTCTGATATATGCATTAAGATGAGCGGTCGCCTATTAAGTAAATTCACAAAAGAAATGATAATCTTCAAGAAAACATATCGATATTTCAAATCTAAATGGTATATTTATTATCATCACCGCACGTAGTTGTATGAGATACCGATTTTATCATGATAATTTTCATGGCGAAGTTTAAACGTTATAATATATGCTTTATTTCTATTAACTTACATAATTACGATAGAATACAATAAAAGAATCGTTAAAGGCATTAATGTTTTTCTATCAGTAATTTTCCTGTGAAATGAGGAAGGTAATCAGATAATACACTTTTATGTTCAGGTGTTTGATTGATCTAATTTGTTTATGTAGTACAAAATAGTTTAAAGCTAAGCCGATTTTCTTTCTAGAAGACAAACAGGAAACTCTCAATTTTTTTTTTGTGGTTGTACTAGCGCCTAAAGGAAATACAAAAAATGTCCAATATTTGTTAAAGATATTTATTTTTAAAAATGGTTATTATCAATTATTGAAATGATGCAGTATTTAACTTATCTAGTACCATAAAGGCCCCTAGTTTGATTTCGAAGCCTCACATTGGAGAAGTTCTTTAATGATATGGTTTTTGACCTCTCTGGTTATTACCGTTATGTTGTTGATCTGTTACTATAACATGATTGCTAATTTCACAATATAAGCATTTGAAAATTAGAGTATTTTGGCTGGAGTTATACACGCTTCACCATCCATAATCTTATTGTTACATATCACCATGTGAAATTGAGGCCCAAAGTTAGCTTATTGTTGATAAAAGAATATGTTTTATGTCTTTAATCGTCATCACGTTAATCACTTATTTTATACATCAATTTCTGTGATTGATAACAAATTTGCTAATTAAGTACGAGAAATTACTATTATACTGACGTAGGTCTGCGTAAGGTTGATAGTGAAGTTTGCGTAACAATAATATTTGTTATACATTGTTCGCATATTTATTAATACCCCTAGATTGTTTTGTATGTTTTATTATATTTACCAGATACCGATTGTGAATACTAATCATGATAGTGGACTGCCGCAAACTGTTTATTATAATGATGATCATGATTTTGATGATGGACGTCCATCGGTGGAAATGATGATGATTATATAAGCCATTTTTTTTATTCGACGAAGCGACGAGACATCGAAGTTTACCTAATAGTTAGTTAGTGATACCCTTGTCCATAAAAATGTTAACACTAGATTTACCAGACCAGTCAAATTGACTGGTCTTGAAAGTTCAATTTGAAATAATTTTTTCATGAAGTATTTTCTTTCTGTAATGATATCATGACTTTTGCAGCTTTGACTAAAAAAGCAATTTTATGAAATTTATTATATTTTATATATATTCATTACATATGTATTAGGTTTAGATAGAAATATGTATAGTTAAACAGTTGGTAAATCTAGTGTTAAGATTGTATACACGGCACCACATTGCCGTCGCTTTGAGACTTATTTGTTAAGTCTCGTTACTTTGGTAATTTTGCAAACTTTCAAACTGCAACAAAGTAATATTTGCACATAGTACTATTTGGCGGCAGAGATAGAAGCTACGGTGATACCTACCTAAGATGTTTTCCGGGAACGAAGACTTCCGTATTGTTACATAAAATACTACACAAATCATAAATTGGAGCATACAAGTATTATTAGTACATATACTTTAAGACAAGCATTAACTTACGTTGACAATTTACGTTGCGTCGGCACTACGCGGAAATTATCAGTCGACGACTATAATTAATATGGCTGTTTTTAAATCTGATTGGATATCTTCTAAAAGAAAAAATAATTCTTTCAAAAACTTTAATTTATATGTTATATACGTAAGTGAACGAATAACAAAGAATTTATTAGAGTGATGAAATTTTACATCTTGTATTCCAACGAGACATGCTCAACGTATCCTGTCACATAGTTGTGGTCAAAGTAGTTTGTCAGGTCACTTGGAGAAGTAAAAAAGTAAAGTAAATATTAGGTATTTCACAATCAAAATTTGTCTAATTTATTCTACTTAAAATTATTCATACTGGACATAGCAAAACAAAAAGCCGATTGATGATTACGATCATCTAAGTCCCTTATCACCTATGTTATCTTTATAATTACCGTGATTTTACTTTTAAAATCGATCATCGTTGAGATATGATGATAATTAATAAATCTATCGACGTACGAGCGGCTTTTTTACATACAGACAGTGGACCTGATGATGTGGTGGAAAACGGTTATTGTATTAATTGCCCTCACTTCTGAATGGGTAAGAATTTCTTTTGCTTCTCCGATTTAAATAAATAAAATCACTGGGGGTGTTATAGTTGATATAAATTGCAATTAACAATGTCATATACCTTTAAAAATTTTCCCTAATTCCCACTGTTAACGAAGATAATATTTTTAATGGTGATTGTAGATTTGTTTCCCCATTCCAAAAACACTTCTAACTTCTTAAAACACTTCCTTCACAAAAACTATGGGACTATAGCAGGGATGGCGACCCATGGCACGCATGTTACAAGTTTGAAAATTTTGATGATGGCACACAAAAACATTTATTTTTTAAAAGCTTTTTTGATAGAGATAAACTATTCATCTTCACATAATTTATGATTTAAATTTGTGGTACTGAATACCTATCTATAATATGTTAATTAGTTTCACCATGCTAACATTCCGATTGAAATTTTCATTGTGTCACGGACATCTTAAAAGGTTCGCCATCCCTTGAAAATAGCGTTCGCTTGTGTTTCAATTAATAATATTTTTACTAATGTGTCCTATTATGGGCATAAATGAAAATTATTCATTACACTGCCCACGAGTTTGCATTTCTGGCGGTAAATCTTTATTATCGAAAACGTTCTGGAAAGTAACAGTTCATTTCACAAACCTGTAACACTTCTCAGTTCCTTTTAAAAATCGCTGAAATCGCCCCTTACTAGGGTCATAAAATTGATAAGTATTGGATACTTGATAAGTATTGGATGAATACGTTGCCTAATAATTGTAGTTAAGTATATCACTTATCCATACAGCAGAAGACGGATGATGATGGTGATGACATCACATACTGACAGTTAAACACCTTTTTTGTCTAAGACTTCATTAAATTCTTCAATTAATAAGTTGTAATGTGATAGGGTAAAATAAACCACAGCTGAAGTTTTAAAAATTTAAAAAAAAAATCAAACTCGTACAAGTTGTAAAAAAAAGTAATTGTCTTTTTCAGATTTCAGCTGAATATGTGAAGCCCGATTTTATTGAAAATGTGATCCAAAAAGGTGAGATAAATCTAAAAACCTCCTTATTGGTTTCTGTTGCCGGTTATCGTCAAGGTAAGGCCACCGTAACTCCCATTGCAGCCTAAAAACAGTACTGTGCTAACATAATGATATTACCTGAGTATTGCTACTTAATATCTCATCAGTCCTGGCGACGAGCGCAAAGTGGTGCAATGTATATCATCCTAATTAGCGTTACATCTTTATGAACGAGCTATTCATATGCCAGCAGTTAAAAGACGAGACGAGCATAGCATTCACCTGATGGTAAGTGATACGCTTGCCCATAACAACACTGTGGTGGTTAAGATGGTATACACAGCACCACATTGCGCTCGTTGCTTTTAGACATAAGGTGTAAGGTCTCCTTACCCCAGTAATTTCACCAGCATACAGCATGAGACAAGACTACAGCAGTAGACGTCTATCGGTTGAAATCATGATACAACAAGAACCCTTCAAACCGGAACACAGTAATGTTTGCACATTACTATTTGGTGGTAAAAATAGAAGCTGCGGTGGTATCTACCTAGACAGTCTACGCCATCGGAGACTTATTAACACTTTGTTCATATAATGAAAATAATAATGTATTAATCGGCAATTACTTAAAAGTACTTTACAAAACATAGCAAAGACCTTTGTTGCTTTTTAAAATGACTTTGAGATAAGATCTTACTGGATATAAAAACATTTCTCACTGGATATAAACATTTATGACCAATACAGATAAATGGTTATTTTTTTCATTGTAAAGCATTCAAAACATATATTTTATCGCTATATTTAATTATTAGATATCTACGCTCGTGTCCGATAGAAAGTATTCAGAATTAATTGGTTTGGTTTTGTTTATAGCTACCGTCTGCATGTAAAGTAAATGCTGATATTACCGCGATAATACCTGATGCTATGTATATTTTCAGGATGAGTAGGTTATTGTAATAATTCAATTAAACTCTAGAGTCGCATTCATTAGTAATTTTTTAAGATATTGAACGTATTAAATTTTGCTTTAGTATCATGAATACATTTATTTTATAAATATAATAATAATAACATTTTATTCAGAAAACAAGTAAATGAATTAAAGATTGTTTAAGATGATTAATTCGAAAGACAGGTTAAATTTGTCATATGTAATACCCAAAGGGTTAAGACAGTTGGAAAAACGCTGATGAGGTTATTACCGGTGTATACAAGCTTCGGCGTTCGTGTGAATCAATTCTCGTCTTTACAGTAATTCAGATAGTTTCGATCTCAAATTTAGTATAAGCTTTGAAACTTTTCGCAGCGGGTGAAAATAGAATCGTATCAGGATGGGAAGCGAAACCCGGACAGCACCCTCACCACGTATCCCTTCGCATGGTCACTTTTCTTGGCCTGGTCAGCGCGTGCGGAGGCAGCGTGGTCCATCGCAATTGGGTCATCACAGCTGCCCATTGCACAGCGGGGTATATGACTGTTTTTTTTTAAACACATCCCCTGTTTAATTACCTCTTAAAAATACTTTTTAAATACCACAAAATTACAGCACAACAACGACGTTCACCAAATTATATTATATGCTTGCCATAATAAATTAAGTGATTCACCATCACATTGCGAATCATTGCCTCTAAACCTGTAATTACCATAGATAAGATTATTTTCTTCAAGAAAAGAGTGAATAGGCATTTGCTAGGTTAATGCGCTTTACCATCATCGATCACATCTTCACTTAACA
>DWLS01002554.1:0-17832 GCA_018246255.1 Pachliopta kotzebuea | reverse complement strand
GGCAATGGACCGGTCGCGCTGGAAATCTATTGGAGAGGCCTACGTTCAGCAGTGGACTGCAATAGGCTGAGATGATAGCATTAAATGTACAAAATCATTTAGAAATAGATGTATAATTCTTTAAGGAGAAAGTGTTGATCATTCATGTTCATAAGTATTATTTTTGCGTTTACATAAAAATTTATAAAATTAGCAATTGGTTTGATTATGTAATAAGAGTGAATTAATTTTCATTTTTAGCTTAGATGATAAACCTTGAGTAAAGGAAAACTTATTGATGAGGCATTTTACTTAAAATTTAGTATAGTATTAAGTCGCACAAGTTTTTGACATTAAATTGAATATTATAAGTACATAAAAATTTATTACAAACATTGATTATATTCTATATTTTTATGACAAAAATCACGTCATTTCCTTATTGAAATATATCAAGTATTATAAAAAATAAAAATCTAGAATCATTTTTCTTTCTTTTATTGTTATAGAAATTTAAACTACACATATATAGGTAATAAATAAATAGTTAAATATTTTGTAATACTACAGCAGAGTAAATAGGACTAGAATAAAATTTTACTTGAAACTATTAACCCTTTGCACTCGAGAGATAGCTCTCGCTCACCACTTAGGTATGGATTTGATGCATTGTGTATACTATTTATGTTTTTTATTTGTTGATTGATACCTTGTTTACGTTTCTGTTATTGTTCTTATCGTCTTATCATTCTTTCTGTCCGAAGAACTGCATATATAACCTTAAAAAGATGACGTAATGTCCCTTTCAAACTACGTAAAACGTAGACGGAGTGCTGGAAATGAGTCGTGAATAAATTCGCTTTTTTCCTTGCCGGTTCCTCTATATAGATGGATTGACCGGATGGCGGGTGGAAATTAAGTCTCATACTTTTCGCCAACAAAGGCAGGAGACCGAGAGAAACATAAAGAAGAACGGCCACTTAACCACTCGCGGTATGTAAAAACCTTGTTTCAGCTATTGACAGGTAATTTCAGACACACGCACATGCTTCAACTTCAACCTCCGAATTCGAAAACATTCGCCTAAATGTAGAGTTCCATAGCGTTCTATCATAAGTTATAAAGAACTGAAAAGTGTGCTGTCAAAGAAATGAGTCCGGCAAAAGACATCCGTTTTCTTGCGTTACTCGTCGATAAATGCATGCAGTTGTTACATTAAATATTCGAAGCAAAATTACAAAGACTAATATTTAAGATATTATCTTCTTAGAGATGTAAGGATAAATTGAATATTAAAAATTTTGTGAGAAATCATTTTAAGGTAGAGGTAAGAAATTTAATAAAAGCGCTGCGAAATTCTTCGTGTTGCTGGTGGCGCGCGAGAATGGTCTCTAGTACAAAGAGTTAAATAGTATAAACATACAATTTCCTTGCGTAATTTTATTACTAATTCAAATATCATATATTAATATCTACACAGGCCTTCTAATACACAAAGATTAAGTTTTATGTAGTAAACTGGTGAGCAACTGCAAGGAATGCCTACTACATAAAGGCCGACATTTTATCTATATTTACTTTAAATTTGGCACTGTATAGTTTAAATAAGTAATCAATATCACTATTAAAAAATACTTACTGATGATGGTTTAGACCTGCAGTGTCCATTCCTGCTTTTAAGCAGAAATGTAAAAAAATTATTAACCAGATATGTCTTTGTAGTCTTTTAAATTACTGGAAAGATATACGTCAATGAGGAGCACAAAATGATATTATCTGTAAACTTCCTTGCCAAGTCTTTAACTGCTATCTATGACTGCAGATCTACAATATGAATGTGCTAGCTAACCACCAAGCAGATACAAAATAACTAACAACAATCAAACTATACTACTTTTGGCTTGAAATTGAACCAGACAGCTCCAAATTACTATGCAAGTGCAAAATTTTTCCGACACCGATTTTCACCTAACGGTGATGCACTTGCCCATAACAACGTGGCGCTGGTTAAGACGGTGTACACTGCGCTACTTTGAGCTCCTCATTCTGAGACAAAGTATTAAATCTTGTTACTTTAGTAATATTAGAAACTACACAGCCCTTCAAACCAGAACAATAATGTTCGTACACTATCGTTTGTGGACTGAAATATAAGATTCGGTATTAACTGCCTAGACTCTCTGGCAGCATACACCTATAATTAGTAGTGGTCGAACACGGTGTCAAGAAACAATTGTTATATGCGCTCTATCACTACAAACATATTCCATTTATCACATTGATGTATTTATAAAAAAATATTATCTTACAAACTAAATTATAATTCAAAGTATACTGTTTCTCTTTCCATTCTTAGAGGTAAATCTGTGTCACGCTTCACTGACCCTTTTTACGAGTCTCTCGTTACAATTGAAAACTATGTTTATATTAATCATGCTCTTGCGAATACTTTTTACGTTTCCTTATAATCAAGACTTGTTTGTTAAGAAAAGTTTTATTGAAAGTGAGAGATTAAGAATGGAGTAACTTAATTTTAAATATGAAATCTATTGAATTTAGCCAATTGCTGACAATAATAACTGTGCAATATCTTCCCGGGGCGATCTGATTGCAAGCTTCATAGTAATACCATTATTAACCGTGACCAATTTCGCTTTCATTAATATTGGAGCTCCACCTCTAAATATGCCACAGCCTTTGATTTCCTTAATTGCATCGCCACTTACAGCTTCTTTTGGTAGTGCCAAATGTGTACATAGTGCTGTAGTAGCTTCTTTAATATCATTATATGGAAGTAAGAACGTATCACTCAGTTCAGGAGTATTTGATGCATATTCCCAGGTCTCTTGGAAATCATCACCAGCAATTTCTGTTATAATTTGATCGGAACAGTTAATTTCAAACTCTTCCAAAGTATAGGAATCTGCATAACCTTCACCTGGATCAGGAATGCCAGTTTCAGGGTCGCAATCTTTTACCGTAAATTCCATTGTTGCACTAATAGTGCCCAAACTGTCTAGGTAGGCACATGGAAATTCAACTATAACAAAAACACTTTCTGGTTTATTAAATATTAGTTTCTGACAAGGTTCAATTGACATTACATTAAACTCGGGTGGTGTTTCTAATCTAATGTAAACCTGTTCTAGAAGTTGATCGTTAAGTGTGTTAATGCATTCAAACTGTAATACAACGTGGCGCCCAAATATATATTTGTATAAACGTACTGTATATTCTGTTTCAGCTTCAGTTAAATCCACTGGCTTCACTTGTTTAAAGATTGTTCCTAAACGATCAATGCCAGGAATGTGAGATAATTTCTCTTTACATATTTCATCAATGGTCATTTGTGTTGGTTTCTTATCTTCAATTTTGGCAATGTTTTGCTTAACTTCTTTAAGCTCTTCAGTGGGTACAGTTGTTATATCGAAAGGTTTATCTGGTTGGGTTATGAGATGTTCCCTTAAAGCTTTTTCAAGTAACACTGGATTAGGCTTAACTACATTTATTATATAATCATTGATTAATTGTTCATTTTTGGTGTCCAGAATCGCATTAAAAAAAATTGCTCGATCTCTTACTTCATCATCGTCATCTAGTTCACAACGGGACAAAAGAACTTTAATATTTGAAAGCAATTCAGGTCTTTGAGCACCAAATTGTGCAACCGCTGAAACTGCCGCGGCTCTTACTGGACCAGACTCTAAAATTACTCTGTTGTAAATAAAGCGAATATATCGGGAAGGTTGACGCGACTTTGGTCCTTCGCACCCTAGTAAATGTAATATTCGCACTGCTAGAGCAGAATGTTCGCAATCCTCTATAAACTCGCACAAGTGAGCTAATCCTGTTTCTTTTGCGTCTGGGTTTTCTTCTACTAATTCTATTATAGCATCGGCTATAGCTGCTTTGAACTCTAAACCACCTTCATCTCTTAACATCCCAGCAAGAAATGCTACTATAGATTGATGTTTCCTAGGAAACTTCGTACATAAGTGGCGAATAGCTCTAACAACAATTATTTTAAATTCATCAGAAATATCTGAAATAAAACTTGATATCTGTTTCATTAATCTTTCGACTGAACTCTCAGCTCCTGTGGCAAGTAAAGTTGTAACAGCTAAAGTGGCAACAGACCGATTTGGGTCTGAAATTAAATTTTCTAGATCTACAGTACAAGCAGCCACTGCAGTTGGCCGTTTCACAGTCAAAGATGCAAGAGTTCTTGCGCCAGCTAGTCTTAAAGAGGCCTTTGAAGACGCACAAAATAATTGCAAAACTGATACAGCAGGTGCTAGATCTTTTATTGGCCTTTTGAGGTTGACAAGCGCATGAGCTGCTTCAAAAATAACCATTTCTGATTTGTGACGAAGACAGTACTCTATAAAATCTATAAAACACTTTGCTGAATCTGAATCATCATTTTCAACAAGTTGAGCGGCTAAACGGATAAGGAGACAAAGTTTGTATGGTGATTTTACCGATGTTCCTAAGTAGCGTGTAACTAGTTTCACAGTTGACAGTTTGTCATTTTTCCTTAATGCAGCAGCTATTCCCAATGCATGATAAGAAACCATGATATCTTCAGAATTTATTGCTTCCTGTAACACATGAGATAAAAGTTTATATTATAAAAACATCAAAAATTTACAATAAAGTCATTTTACATATAGAGTAATTAATACAGTAAATCCTGTAAGTCGTCTATTTAAGGTTTATAGTTACGAGATTTAAGAAATGGCTTAAAGCATGTGATATTAGTTGTTATACTAACTGCACATAAACTGAAAAGTAAATGATGCAGGTTGAATTCAAACGTGGTTCCCTTCAGAGTGGAAGGCTGGGCCTTCAAACCACTAGGCTATCACAACTTCTATGGCGTAATAGTTATAGTTGTATTTGTATCTTGGCCCAGAGTATAATGAATTTAAAGTGAATTGATTTTCTAATTTTTTTTTTTGTATAAGTAATAAATGGGACAGGACATTTAAAAGACTGTATGTGATGCCAATAACAATGCTTAAATATTTCATGTTTTTAAGTACAAACTAATGCTTGACCACAATCTCACATGGTCTAAGAGGCAATGTGATCTATGGTGGTAAAGTGCATTAACCTAGTAGATTCCTATTCACTCTTTTTTTTTTTAAAGATGCCTACTAGGTATTTGCACAGAAACACTAATGCCAGAAAGTTGTTTTTACCAAAAACATGTAATTAAACTTCATTGTTTATAAACTGGGGATGTATAAAACATGAGGATGGAGTCTTGCTATGCATCTTGTCATCTATTGGGATGTAATAAAATATAAAAGAGGATGGAAGAATAGCAACATGTAATTCCATCACACACTCTCTAAAATATATCATGTTGAACATTACATTAATGACAGCTCGGTGTTTGTGCTAAAAACTGTACATTCTAGCTACGACAAGTTTTTGTTCACCATCAAACCTCTTGGCTCGCCTCTCTCCCAAGTCTAGTGCCAAAAGATGATTTTTGGCTGTACCTGCACTGATATTGCAAATATACTCCTCACACTTTTTGTCCTTTGCTTTATACAGGCTTAAAAGTTCTCATGGTGTGAAATACTACTGCTTTTTTGCAAGCACCCCTTATTGCTTTGCAACTATTTTAGCTTTGGAATCAATGAACTGTCCATAGTTGATATAAATTTAAATCTAGATTACCAACAACTGCTGACAGTTGGTAAATCCAAGAACACACCTCTTAAAGCAAGAGTCAAGGTGAACTGGCGCTTTTTGGAAGTGAAAAGACACATTTGAGAAACTTTCTGTATTATGACCTTCAATACAAAAAAAATTATATACTCTTTTTTTTAAGGCATATTTATAAACTTTAAATGTGTGATGGAGGTATATAAAACATAAACAATCAGCCCTAATAGTTTTGTAGTGTAATTTATTTACATGAAACTAATAACGATTTTTTAAAATAAAACTTGTTGTAGGATGATGTAAAACATTACCTGAATTTCATTAGACCAACGACGAACTAAATCTGGTGACCCTGATAAAAGGTGATGGGCGGACACTAGGGCCGCAGAACTAACTGCTGGATTTTTATCAACTATTGCTTGTTTCATGTATCTCTCTATAGTTTGTAGCATTGTACTATCAGTGATACTGCATAGGGCTCGTATGGCCGCTGCCCTGTACAGGTCTTCCTTACCGGTCATATCTTTAGTCAGTGATGAAGTAACAATAATAATATCTTGAGCCATAGTACTAAGCTCTTTTATACACAAGTAAACTACACGTCTCAACAAAACATTTTTCGACTGGAACAACTTTGTTGTTGCAAAAAATACATCCGTAGCCTCTTGTGTGGTAAACTTTTCTCCTTGGTTAAGTAAATACAAAATTTTTGACAAAATGAAAATGCATTTTCTCGGAATGACGAGGGTTTCATTAAAGTATCTAGCCTCTTGCAACACAATTGTTTTATCAAGGTTTTGATATGGGTTTCCTCCACTATCTTCTTCTTCCTTTTTATCTCTCTTGAAAGAACTCATGTTGAGTTTTTTCTTTTGAGATACATAAAAATTATATGGCGCCGCGGAAAACACTTTTTCTAATCAATAAACACGTCACTTCAGAATATTCAATAAATGTCAAATGTCTAAAATTTGTTGCCGTGATATTTTCATTTGCAAAGATAAAATTGTATTAAAATTAATTACATATAAATAACAATTATAAAATTGAAAAAAACTTAAGATTTTATATGCTATTTTGGAGAAGAAAATTATCTCCTTTAAAAGCGAATTAATGGTAGTAAGGCCTTTTTATGCCTGGTCATATACCACTCACGTACTGTAAAACGGAAGCCAAAACTGCATTCTTGTGTTCGAGTTGTTAATATATGAAAGCTGTAATATTTTAGGCGACAAGACTTTACCGCCTTTGGTTCCTTGTTACTTGACACCATATGAAATTAATGTGAAGTCATGTTTTAATTTCGTTACATAAACGTTCATGGTTTGCGGAGTGTGTTCAACACATCGGAGCTGCGTCCCTTACCGTTGCTTTAGATGAATAAAAAAAAATTTAATTTGAAAAATTGCGAAAAGGTTGGAATATCGGGAATTTTTTTATTTAATACTCTTAACACATTAAAACATATGGCTAAGGCAATTTGAGTAGAAATTTACTAATGTGTAATATTATTTTAATACAAAATTAGTATAAGAAATAATATGAAAATAAAACACAATTTGAAAAATAAAATTATTTAATACAGCAAATATATTTCTGAAAAATGTACTACATGCTTAATAAAATATAATGATTACAATGAGCGCCAATAAAAGTTTTTCAAATTGGTTATCAATTTTGTGTTAACAGCAAAGTAGAATTTATGGTTGTTAGGTTATTGCATAAACAAATTAATCATTAACTGTATAACATAATTGAGAAATGAGCCGGCCCGTATGACATTACCCATCAAAAATTTTCATCATATATTTCCAGGATAATATAATTAAATATTGTAAGTAGGAATTGATGGCAGGTGATCATTTGTCCACTCATCATAATCATCGTCTTCGTACTGTAAAGAAGAACGTAGTGCAGGAACTGAAAAAAAAATTATAAATTCATGCATGGAATATCTAAGACATCTTTTTTCTTGAATAATGTTTGCTAGGTTACTATTAGGTTGTTGTGGTGATGGATTACGAGGATTAATAGTTGGTGTTTGCGCAACAACTATAATAAAAGCAGTACACATTATAAACTTTGTTTTAAATGACGACTTATTGGTAATTGTGTGGTCTAAAGAGAAAAAAAAGTGGTAACAGACTTCTATTAGATTTTAACAACAACGAGGAATTTGGCAGCATCTGCGACATTTCTTCAAGATTGTGCTTAGACGGGTAGCCTGAAATAAAAAATTACGATGATGAATTCTAATAATAAATGATATAATGAAAATTAAGACAAATTATATATATTTTTAGTACATTGATATGTAGTTGTTTTTAAGATTTTAACAAGAGCTTTCTGAGTTAAATATTTAGAGTAAGACTTTTATATCATTACAAAAAAGAAACGAAGTTGTATTTTCGATTAGACAACCTCCAGCAAGGGAGACGTAAAGTTAGGATGTAGGTAAAAGGCTTATCTGGTTTGGGTTTCGCGGCTAGGATAACTAGTGACAAGAGTAGAGGGATTTGATTTTTGCGATAATTCCGTTTTTAAACTGTCTTTTCTATCTCTTTGGCAAGTGCCACTCTCTGTAAATTTGTAACAATTAATTATCAACTGGGCTAAAGTTTATTTGCTTACATTGAGTAGAGAGTCTAAAACGAACTATTTACATTAGGTTATTATATATGAAACTAGCGAATTCTGACTAAAAAAATAAAGTGTTGGAAAATGTAAAATTGTAAATGTAAAAATTCGCTTTAAAAATTGAAAACCGATATTTTAAGGACAGCTTTTTTTTACTAAAACGCCACTTTTTTGAAGATTAATAAAGTAATTAACATAGAAAAAAGTCTATCATGTAATAACCTATAAAACATTTTTTCTTCATAATGAAACTTGTAGTGCATAAGCACCCTAAATTCCTTCGAACTGGTTCCTGCCTTGTCGGGGCGGAGGGGCTCTAGTAACCCTGGTAGGACATACGGTTACTAGAGCCCCTCCGCACGTTCGCTCTGAATTTTCCGATTTCTATACAATGTACAAATACGAGATGAAGCATTTCTGTGTTGTGTGAACACAGAAATGCTTCATCTCTACAAAATGTGCGTGAGAGCGGTAATGTCTTACACAAAGGAAGTCTTCGTCCATTCTTCCGAGACTCGCCTCAAACTATTCACCCGGATCACTACTGGCGACGAAGGATCTCGAACTTCTATCCTAAAGAGATTATTTCAGAGAATGCTAGAAGAACTATCTTTAAAAGCATCCGCTTACCCTAACCCTCTGGTGACCTGTGCGATCAACTACGATCTGCAACCGAAACCCAAGACCGATAAGCGCGAACCACGCCGTGCGCTAATCTCGCCATCTCACGGCGTTCCGTACACCACCACGACGCACAACACTGCCGACACAAGTCTGCATGACATTAATAACCTCCTCCGACACTTTCAACCCTGGGCCCAGCTATACACACACCGCGTACATAAGGTACACTTGCATTCTGGTGCAGTGGTTCCGACATAGGCGAAGCTCGTCGGAAACCTGGCACGAGCTTGTCTTCGACTGCTGTGTGGTCTGGCCAGTTGAACATACCAAAAACCAAGACATACGGAATGCGATAATCCTCTGTTGGATAACTACACTCTTATAAGTAGTAACAACAATTAAGTTTTAGGTTTAATTAAGTCTAGCTAAATAATCGTTAAGGACGAATCAGCGCTAAATATTATCAGAGAATATACAGTAATGTTCTTACAACAGTAAATTTATATTATGTAACAAACAATGTAAGATAGATATTTTTTTTAGTATACCAAAACGACTTGCTGTACCTGATTTCTGTAATATATTCTGTATTTGTGCTGCAAGATGCAATGTAGAAACTGTTGGACTCTCTCTACAATTCAACGTATCGTCTAAAAAAAAATAAGGTTATATTTAACCACATTTTCGTTATAATTTAAAAAAATCCGTGCTAGAAATGTTCATGTAGTTATTATTTAAACATTATTAGTTTAAGTATAGAATGATTAGAAATAAAATAATCATTTCTATTACCTGAAAACATTAACTTGTTTTCACCTAAATTGCAGTACAAATGCGTTAAGGGCGAAAATGCAAAATATTTATTTTAAAGTTACTATACGGAAGTAAATAGTGATATGTTAAGAACGACGGAAATGTTACCAATAAGTTCTTAGGTATATAACAAATTAGTTAAATATTTTAATAAGGAATATATTTTTTTAACATAAAAATTATGTTAGGTGTTGTATTTGATTATAATACTTAGTTCTTATTTAGGTTTCAGCATGCCATAAAAAATGTGAGGATTATTTTTTAAAAATTGTGTGAAAAATTCTTACCACAATATTTACCATCATGAGGTAAAGGAAGTGGACCCCGTTTATTGATTCTACGTGACGATGTTTCTTTTAAAAAATAAATTATATGTATGATTTAAATAAAAAAAAAAAATCGAATATTAAAGAAATTTCATACCGGTTAAGTTATCTCACGTGATAATTTAAAAAATCTTGTTTCAATAATAAAATGGGATCATCTTAATAATTAGGAAGTACTGACAGAAACAAGTCGGATTGGTTTACAGTCTATATCATATGTTTGTAACATGAAAAGGTGTTTTAACTGTTAGATTTTTATTGTTACCTATATTAATTATAGTAAACATGAAAACAACTGTCGAAAAAAGTTTTTAAAACATTAAGTTGACCAAACCTCGAGGTGTAATATGCAGATATATATGACTAGTTTCTCTCTCTTTTACACATAAACGATGACGTTTCATGCCGTAAACTGAAATAGAAAATAAATGTAAATTATGTATGAAGTTAATCAAACCCTTGTGTAAGATGGATGTCTCAAACTAAATTTTTGTACTAAGCAATATGTATGGATTTTTTCTTCTATGGTTTATGCGGAGATGAAGAATTGCTTTATTTACACGGTTGTTTCCTTTTCTATACAAATAATAGAAGTAACAATCATTGTGAATGCAAATGTTATTCCGAAAGACGAATAATAATACTTAGGAATGGCAAATATACTAAAAAAAGTCAAGGAAACGAATACTGAAAAATCCATAATTATTATATGAGAGTTGTTGTATCCCTTATCACCAAATTGATATCTAGCTCATGATGTCAATATTTTTTAAAAAATATTAACCTCTTCAGGAAAAATTTCCTTTATGTTATAGAAGTACATTTTATAAATATTTAAACCATGTTGCAATAAGATTTTGAAAAAATTTACTCTACGATTATAACGATCAAAAAAATCTCTACACGGGTAATGCTTGAAATAACTTTTTATTCGATGAAGCGACAAGACAAGCGAGACGTTCACCTAATGCTAAGTGATATGCTTGACCATAACAATGTGGCGCTAATAAGATGATATACACAGCACAACCTAGCTCTCGTTGTCTTGAGGCAGAACATGGTAAATCTCGTTATTCCAGTCATTTGACTAGTTTGGAAGACCCATCCAACCGAAACACAGTAATGTTTGCCATACTAAGGTTTGTCGATTGGTATAGGAACAGCGGAGGCACCTATCTAGACGGTCCCCGGCAACAGGGACCTAATACCATTAAGTAAGAAGGTACTACTTTTTTCTTTCACGTTTCACTAAATAGACGTCAATAATGGATATTCCGAAACTTAAAGCATCATCATACCTTGGTCAGGATTCAAATCTGCATTATGTAATTTTTGTTTATGATTTGGTGTATAAGATTTCCCGAAAAAGGCATTTTTATTGTGCTGGCATTCAGAGTCTTTCGATGCGCAATCCTAAAAAAATAATAATTACTGTAGGAATTAATAATTTACAAAGAAAATCTTCGCACAGATATAGTCCATTGTATGCAAAATAAATAATACTTGTTTTTCTTAGATTATGACCTTTTTAAAACCCTACTTAGTTATTACTTAGCTCAGTTAAACAAAATCGACACAGCAATGTGAAAATACAGTATTTATTTCATGATTAGCAGGAGCCAGCATTCTTTTTACAGAAAGTATATATTTATTTTAATAATATGTATGCTATGGTCGCCGAAGGAAACTCAAAGTTTATTAACAAATCAAAATGTGCCAAATAATCAATGAAAAACCAGTTTCTGCAATGTCCAGCAAATTCCGATTGATTACTGTAGATCTGCTGGATGTGTATAGCCAAAGATCATGCTAAGTGGCGATCCTTGGGAGAAGCCTATGCAGCAGTGGACTACCGCAGGCTTTAGAAGATGACGATGATGATGACAACTGAAGATATAGAAATAACATGCATATAAACATGTATCCATGAAAAAATAACATGTATGTGGTTGGTTATAAGTAACCACCTATAGCCAACCACATACAAGTTATTTTTATATATAACCTGATATTACAATAATAACAAAACATTTTTTTTGAATTTATAAACCTGTTCTCTTTTTACTGATTAGCACCAAACTTGTTATTTGCGTGAGAAGCAAGACGAATGCAGCTATACCTACCGAAACCTAGATTGCAAAGTGAAATATAAATAAAACTTTATTTTAATAATGTTATATCACACCCTAAGTAATGAGTATCTTATTTTAGATCAATGGAACCCAGAGTCACATTTTGAGGACTGTTTTCAGGTACATTTGTTGACAATAGTTATTGTCTTTAAAGCGATATAATATAGTTCAGTGTAAAAAGCCTTACATAGCCAGCAAGCCTTACAAAAGCTTACTACTTATTATTGTGAATAAATACGAAACACAGTGCAGTCGATATTCGCTGCAGTTTTTATGATCTGCTGGTGCTGGTTTATGATTTTTAATAGTTTTTCATACAACGAAGGAAGAAAAGGAGCAGAGCGTTCACCTGATTGTAAGTGACAAATCTGAACATACAACGAGGTGCACATTCGTTTGATAAAAACTGCTGCTTTTCACTTTGAGAAAAAAAAAGTTAATTCTCCAGTTTCCTAAGCAATTTCATTAGTTATAATGCCCTTAAAACAGCAATGTAATCATTTAGTACTCTGATCTCAGGCAACAGAGACCTATATATTAGTAATTGTTAAGAAATCGTTATTTATTTGATCGTTATATACGAAATATTTAATACATAAATATTTAAGTTAAAAGGTAACTTACAACAGGTTTTCAATTCATGTTCTCCAGAAGTGGTGTTATCTAAAAAAACGTTGTATATGTATGAGTTATTAAGTTATACATGTTAATTATTTTTAATAAATGTTTTTAAGTTTTACTGGGAGATTACGCATCATCGTCATTAGTAAGCAGTATAGTGAGCTAAAAATCAATAAAAATGAGAGAAACAAGATTTATTAAAAGCGCATGAATAATTATTGAATTGTCGATTTTAGATTGAAAGAAATGTAGTAAATCCTTTTTTTTCCAACTTAAAGGTTTTTGGAATGCCCTGAACGTCCTCCGTTCGTGCTGTTAAAATGGATTATTAATTCAAACATAATTGCATACGGTATTAAATTAAAGAAAGAAAAATTTAATCGTACTGTTGACCGTAAAGGAGCAAAGGCAAGGCCCATAATTAGTATCCTGTAGATTTTCGCAGAAACTTTCATATTCAGTTTTATTGAACAGCTTTTGAATCTGCAAGGTGTTATACGACTTGATTTTTATAAATTTTGTACGGTTTGGTCAGTTTTGTAAACTTGGGAAATTACGGAGGTAATCAGATTAAACACCTTGTGTTGCAAGGCGACTAGAGCAATGTGGTGCTGTGTATAACCAATTTAATCAGCGTCAGTTTGTTATGGACAAGCGTATCCTTTACAACATGCTTGCCCCATTTCCTTGATGAATAAACACAAAAACTATTACGATATAAGACATCATTAAAATTATATTTATATCTGCGAAAAGAAACGATTAGGGTCTATTAGAAACATAGATGGCGTATTAAAAAATCATTAGGTTACTGAATTTAAAAATTACTTAAGTGCTAAACTCAATAAATACCATTCTTAATTTTCCAAGGCAATCGCTTGATTTGCACCAACTGAAAACAAATGTATATATTTATTCACAATAGATTGAGTCCCTATTACCTAAATGTAGCAGTGTAAAAGGGATTTATGCGCTGACTGAAATACTCTGTTACGTTTGTAATTTTTAAACTGGAAGAGCTGCATGGATACTCTTTCAGAATAAAATGAAGGACAAGATAGGGAGACGAGAAATTTTAATTAAAAAGTGTAAAGCTCTTTCGGTTAAGTAGTTATGAAGAACCAAAGTTAGCGCTGTAGAATGTTTTAAAAACCATCAATGAATATAGTGGATTATAAATTAGAAATAAATGCTAGCAGTGAGAAGTAAAGATATCTGTAAAAATTTTATTCATAGTCGGCTTGTGTTTTTGTATATATTTATAACTTTAATTTAAAAAAAATATTTCTGAAAGTTTTCCAATAATTTTATTTATGGTTACTTTATAATTTTCCTTATTGTATTCGATTTCATTCTGTTGAAGATCCCACTGGACTGAAAGCAAAACATTGTAGTCTTTCAACAGTGTTTAATGTCTTTAAAAAAAGTTTACGATTTTTTTTACTTTTAGTTGAAAAAATTTTGCGTATATATTATCTCCAGACAAAAACTAACATCTTATATAAATTTGACATGTCCAATTTTTAATGCAATTTATTGCATCATTAACAGAAGATTTTTTTTAAATGAATATTCAGTTTTCTTATTTTCCTTGGTATATGTATTTTAAATTTGATTCATTTATTGAGGTTACTAAACGTACTATACACGGAAGGATTTTAATATAATTTCATTACAATTTGGCATGGTGAACTTTAAAAAAAAACATTTTGTTTTTTTCGCAAATCTGTAATATGACTTCTATAATGACTTTACTGCGGTGCAGTCCAAAAAAGTTTCGTTGTAATATTTAATGTTTGGTTAATAATGATGAGAAAACAGTTTGTTATCTTACCTGAATTGTTAATATTTTGAAACAACACAAACAAGCTTATGACAAGAAAAATCGATAACTACATACATATTCTGTATAATTTTCGCTATGACGTTAATTATAAATATTACGATATTACTAAGCATTAACAAGAGAGACTCGAGTCGCGTTATTGTTATACACAGTTAAATTCAATTGCATCGGGTAAACGTACGTACGTACACAGATATTTCTATATACGTTTATAAATATACGTCAGGAGTGATTGTATATACAGGGTGAATATTTATGCATAGGAATTATTAAGGAAAGAATTGATACGAATTTAATGTATTAAACAGTTATTTGTGACTCAATATTATATATTTTATCCTTACTGGTCCTTTCTATGTTCGGTGACTCTTAAATTACCAAACATGAAGTCTATGGGAGATTTTAAAAATTATGTTCGTAATATTTTGCTTTAATCGTAACATTAAGTCTCAAGCCGACGATCGCAATGTGGTATAGTGTATATTATCCTAATCAGCGTCACGTTGTTATGGGTAAGCCTATCACTTATCACCAGGTAAACGTCCTGTTTGCCTCATCGCTTGTTAGTAATTAAAAATATAATAGCGATGTTGCGCTTATTGGGATGATATACACTACAGTATATTGTGATCGTCGCCTTGAGAGTTAACATGTTATAGTTGTTTAATCTCTTTAGTTCAGTAATTTTACTGGCCTACAGCGTCATTTAAACCGGAATACAGTCACATTTGCACAGTATTGTTTGTCGGCTGCAATAGATGGTAAGGATAGATGGTATTCAGCAGTAGAGAACTATCATGAGTAGAAATTTGCACTAAGGAGCAAGTGTTTCGTGTGTTGTCCGTTAGGTTACTTAGACAATGAGCTTAACATCGTGTGCTACTGTAAGCCCGCTGTGCACATATATATACAGTCTATAATTTCCTAAGTGAATGTTCAGTATAGTGTCTCTGGATTGTCAACGAAGTAATCTTTTTGTTTTTTGGTGATCTGTGACTTCGCATCATTAATAACATACACTTAACAAAAATAATACAATAGATTGAAAACACTGATCCTGTCAAGAGTATTTTATCTTACTTGTCCGCAGCCCAATTATATCGGCGGCCGATAGACGTCCACCGTTGAACATTGACCTACCCCCATAATGAAGAGATTTGAGCCCAGCACGCCAGCTCATTGCGGGTTGGCGGGGAGCCAGAGCCTTTTTTGTTGATTAGCAGGGTGTCCCGCTAGCAGGCGAGGTTGGCTTTGGTTCCGTGAGTTGTTGTGTGGGACTCCCTACAACTCTTTTAATCTTGACAATTCGTGAACATGCGCAACAACTTAAAATATATTGCCAGTTATATTTTTTCTATGTACATAAGAAGAGCACGAGAAGAGAATAAGGCTCAGTTAAAATAAAATATATTAAAATCATGTAAATTAGAATTTTTACAAATAAAGACCCATTTTGTGTGAAATCTTCGCACTTCAGGTACACTGGTGTGAAGATAGCAACGATTGCCAATTTACTTCAGGCATGACAAGAGCGGTGAAGTCGGGCGGCGTTGGCCCACGCATGCGCGCTGCTACCGCCCCAGCGACCCAGCCAGATACAAGATGGCCACTAACTGACGCGATCCCAATTGATTTTTTTTCTCAACACTTGTTCTAACTCCATTTGCAGCAAATAATACAGTCCATGCAACCGCAAATAGCCGAAAATAAATGTGTCGAAGTACACACGTCGCGCCGCTTATAAATAAACAGAACGGTAACCATAACCTGTGTCGGTCGACTATTGCCTCGGACGCGGCTTTTCGTGAATATTTTCGTGTAATTTACTTGCCAGTAACAAAACCTCGCCAACTATAAGAAAAACGGAATCTGTTTAACTTAATCTGTGGGGTGACCGTCATCGACATCATTTATAACACGTAAGTACCTAACACGCCTCTCACCAATTTAAGTGGCCAGTTCAAGACGGTTCTAGTGACCTAAAATCTAGACATAATGCAGTTAGAGCTAGGCAAGTATCCTATTAGTATGTGCGTGAACTCTGTGTGCAGTGTACAGTTTTTTTTAAATAAAAAAAAGGGAAGTTGATTTTGACGTTCGTTAAAAAAAATTATATACTAGTGACATAACTTGACGGGTATTTGAGAAATTATGTTCACCGGTGGTAGGTAAGGATTCTTTAAGTAATTCATTCTCTATCCCTTTCCCTCTTGACGTTACTCTCTCGTTCTTTAGGTGTTCCTGAATGGGCGTTAAGCATGCGCTTTAGATTTTTTGTCAGGTCGCAAAATCTCGGTGAGATAATTTTTGTTACAATTGACTCTTTATGATTTTTAACGTATTAAATCAAGAGATGACATTAAACGTAAAATTACGTAAATGTAGATCCAATTCTTAAAACATGTAATGACAATCAAATTAAAAATTAAATGCTCAATTTCAGTATTTTATGTGCACTTTCAAGTTTAAATACTCGCTACAAAACCATAACAGGTTTAATATTAATAATTTTGCATACCATTTAGTTAACACGATTTCTGTTTTACATGATGTAAACTGACAATAAAATCGAAGATGGAAGCGTGTCATGGACGGTACTCAGGCTTATATGATTGATGAAACAGTATTGCGGTTAAAGATGCAAATTTGTATCAAAAGGATGATAACTGGCCTGGATAGTTTAATAAAATTTCTTTCTTTTACTAAATTTTAACTTGAAACCTCCGTGTTATAAGGCCAGTGCAACCCTTGCGCCAAGAAGGCATTGTGATATTTTTAAGACATTACTAGAAGTCTATGTTTCAGGCTATCAAGAATATCACTACGGCTTACTTACCTTTCTTAAAAGGCGACTAAAAGGGTTCCGTGTTTAGAGGCTTTGAAGGTTGAGGCCTTCGGCGTCAACTAAGCGAGTTAAGAGCAGAGGACAAGTCAGATATCACAGAAAGGTTTCGTAATTTTCGTAGTAAACTGCGGCCGCTGGAGAAGGTTATGGTCCTCTTTGAAACCTGCTTGGGAGCAATGCACCAATCTTCTCGGAGAAGATTTTATTGGGTTCAAATGATTCATAACACTATCTTCACCCTTTTTTTTTTAATGCGGGGGAATCCTTTTACGGACGTTCCGCCGGTGCCCTGGGTGGGCCCGGAGGGGTGTGTGGGACTCGGCCTGGGCG
>DWLS01002553.1:0-17834 GCA_018246255.1 Pachliopta kotzebuea | reverse complement strand
TTGATATACTAATAAATTGACCCCAGTGTCACCTTAATCACAGTTTAAGGTTAAAATTATAATAATTACACAGGGGAGGCAAGTAGCTCTTACTAAACCGTCTAGACAGCTACGACAAAATTATTTCCATCGCCCAATAATATGCAAACATTTTTGTAAAAATAAATGAACACAACAGTGACAAAAGATACCACGATGTAAATTATTTGTAATAAATTGTGACTGTTACAATACCCTTGTGTATTAAATTGACACAAAGAGGGTTCTTATAAAAAAGGAATATTAAGATGTTTCGAGTGTGTCGTTATTTAAATGTCTTAGCATAAAAGAAAAAAAGTACTTCAATTATTTGTACGAAGCGAACTCCTGAAGTAAAGCTGAACAAAATTGTCTGTGTCGTTTTAATAACTGAACGCATCGTTGAATTTCAAAGGAATCGTAATGGCAAAATGTCAAGTTTGGTGAAACAGCAATTCGTGTAGCGAATACTAGCACCAAATAGATTACAGCTGAGATAGCAGAACAACAGAAAAAGAAAACTAAGTTGTGTTTAAAATTTCGGTGATAAATACGATCTTTTCACTACCTAACTGGCTCTCTCGTATTGTATATCTGCTGCTGTAACACCATTGTCTTGTCCCTGCTGTAAACATTTGTTAACCAGAGTATTTTAAGTATGGACCACTCACCAAAGTCCGCATTATCACTTTACTTCATTTAAAATTAAGACCAACTGCTAGTTTTGTTATAAAATTGGATTCCACGAAGTAAGGTCTAACATATTTTTTTTTCTTCTTAACATGCCTCTCCGACTAGCGAAAGAATCATCTACAAATCCCAAATATCTTTATTATTAGCCTCAGAATCAGGACATCTTCAAATGATTTCCCTATCGTCAAAAATAACAAAAAGATTTTGTTGCCTTATTAACCAAATTTTTCTGGGCAACGATAAAATAAATTGCAAAAGTGTATTTATTTTCGTATTCCTAGAACTTTGATACATAATTTGGAAAATATTTACATAAATTGACTTAATGTAATCGTTCAGAAAATTAGAAAAACTTGAGATTATTTCCGTTGAAGTACAATGTTACTAGAAAAGAGAAGACAAAGAGAGAATAATAAGCACTGTGAAATTGTTTTAAAGATATCATCACGAATTCATTGTTACACTGTAAAGAAATCCTCTTATTGGAAGTTGTGATAAACTTTCGAAAAGAGCTTAAAGTCGTGGAAAACACGATGTCCTAGGTGCTAAGGTTGTTCAATGTAGTGTTTCTGGAGAAACTGTCAAGAAGTTAAAAAAGCCTTGCACTTACTTACATAGGTCAAGAGCTTTTGTAGAAACTCCTGGTAACAAAGGACATATGTAAAGTATAATACTTTACTAGGAGTATACCAGTATATGGATATTAATAAATTTTAATTTCCGAGATCTATTTACTAGTGGTAAGTCTTTGGTACCACCGCAGCTTCTTTTCCAGAGGACAAACAACACTTTGCTGACATTACTGTACTACTGTATTCTGATTTGAAGGGTGTTTTAATGTGGTGAAATTACTGGTGTAACGTGACTTAACACCTATGTTTCAAGGAGGCGACTGTAATGTGATGAAGTGTATACCATATTTACCAGCGTTGCATTGTTATAGGCAAACGTATTACTTAGCATCAGGTGAACGACTTGATCGTCCCATCACCTTATAGATAATAATAACAAAATATATGAATCTATTGTACCTTATGCAGACAGCAATATTTACTTATCGGTATATTTGTCAACAAAAGTAACTTAAGATTAACAAATTTTAAAATAATTAAAAAAAAGAGTAATGTCAATATATAACCTCAATCCATCATAAAGATGTTAATCAGGTGAAAATCACTTTATCTTTCACGATAATATTTACGATTGCCAATTAATAACAACTTTCAATAAGCTCTTAAAGCCACAGCATATATTTTCGTCAAATAATTATTTGTTTAAAAGTTGCTTTTACTAGTGATATTACTATAAACTAAGTAATAAATAAGGGTAACTAAGTAATTACTGCGTACCGGTAAACGTGGAGACCTACATATGTCTAGCAGTAGGCGTTTATTGACTGATGACGATGACTACTATAAATTTAACATTGTGATCGTGTGTAATTATTTTAACTGGCATCTGTTAAGGAACAGACATAACTAAATATAATGCCGTGCTCATGAAGTCCGAAAATAAAAAATTAAGTAATGATTTCTACAGCCAGCCCGGTACATCAGTGCCAGTATATTTGGGCCACTGAAACAGAAATTACGATCACAATATCCTAACTGAAAAAGATAGCTGCGGGGGTGCTGTGTGCATTTCGCATCACAAAGGGACTCGTTATCGCCAAAACGCTTGCGGGTCGTTTGCACATCTACGGAGGCTGCGGACACAAAAGCGTTTATTTTAAACATTTCAAATTTGCAATTAAACCGTTTGCTATCTATATTCAACAACAGGATTATATTCATTGTTTTATATTGTTGTGGAGAAGGCAATAACAAACCACTCAATTATAACTGCCAAGAAAGCCGTCGTGTGGTTCACTACACACGATGATCACGACCCTCATTTATAAGGAGGTACGACTTAAAGGAAGATATAGTTCAAACATAAATATTATGATTAAATCATTAAATTACATTAATTTTTACCGACTTTGTGAAGCAACGACAACCGGCTAGATAAAAAGAAGATCAATTTCAATTCCAGGACGACATGAGTCGTGAAATTTGTATAGTGGGAAGATGGTTTTGAAATGTATTAGCAAACTAATACCTTAATATTGTCAATTTAACTCCATAACAACATTGTGTCATCATAATTAAACATAACAAAATATAAGTAATTTAAGCGAAAACTGCAATAAAGTAAGAGACTACAAAATTCTTCAATCTCATAAAAATATGTAATGGGTGCACAACGAAAAATAGTTTTCGCATGTATAATCATTATTGTGTTATTGTTATCTTATAAAAAAGTTATTGTAGCAAAGTGTTTTCGTAATCATGAAATGTTTGCGCATCCAGGTCTGTAATCGGATTATTTCATTACCGCTTTACGGTTCTGCGAGAAAGGCCTTTACATAGTGAATGTGGCTTGTATAATGTAATGAGTTAATTGTGTAAATATAACTATAGCAAAAAAATTACACATCCATTTCCTTTAATTTATTATGTAATCTTCCTTGTAGGTATCTGAAGCATAAATATCTAAATAACTTTAGCTTAGTATATGGTATAACGTGAGCCACTTTAGAAATCTTTGCGTTTGACTGTTATAATTCAAAGTTTTAGATTAACATACAATATACGTTTTATAAAGGATGCGAGGATATAAATTAATTTGGAAAGTTATATCAAACTGTCCGTATACAGAAGAGTTGATGGAACTTTTTACAAAAAGGGATAAAAAAATAATCAAAACATTCTCTACAGCGTCCATGGGTTTCATTCAAAAATGTTTTTAATCGTTCTTGTTTGGTCGGTCTTTGACATACAACTCACTCAACAGACATGTCGCCTAAACATTGTTTTTTAATTATATTTACGACTTTTTATTAGAAAAGTAATAAAACATTCAACAAATTTTCATCTACAGGAACTAATAACAAATCAGCGCACCCTAATATGATTTTTAATAAATTTCATGTATTTATATAATTTTTGAAGCCATCCTGTACGCTGTTTTCATGAACTGCACACGTTAACTTCCTAAAGAGTTTTAAATAAAAGAAATATAGTAATAAAAGTGAAATGTATCAATAACCAAAGCTTTCATGGACCCACTCACTTGCACTTGGCCAGTGTGGTGATTGGAACAATGAGAAAGACTTGTTTCTCTCGTTACAGACACTTCTTACTGAAAGAAGGAAGAGAATCTTTCGCGGGTTGGTGTCTGTTGCCGAAGACGGTATAGGTAGTTTCCACCGCTCCTATTTCTACCGCCAATAATGTGCAAACATTACTATGTTCCGATTTAAAGGGTGTTGCATGCTAGCGAAATTACTACGGTAACGAGACAACACCTCATGTCTCAAGACGACGAGCGCAATGCAGTGCAGTGTATACAATCTTAAACAGCACCACGTTGTTATAAGCAAACGTATGACTTACCATCAAGTGAACGCCTTGTTCGTCTCGTCAAAAAAAAAAACTATTATTGATCATTGTCATAGTAGCAAATATATAAAGTATAGTAATGTATATATGTATAAAATATTATAATACTTTAGAATAAAGTATTGTATTTTATGTAACAGCATTGATTTATTCAAATTACTCTGATCTAAGGTTCATGAATCACTTTCATAAATATCATGTCTATACATATAAAAATAATCATTAATCAGCAAATAAGCGGTAATCATTCCAGTGCTAGTTTATACCTTATTCTACCCCATTTTGTTCCGGTTTATAATGAACTATAACTTAATAAGATGCTGAAGTAACTAGACAACTCACAAGCCAAAGGCACGATATAGTACTGTACAAACTTTTGTAACAGGAGTACCGATATTTCAATCAATATACGGTTTTGTTGATAAATGACTTCGAATTAAAAAAGAATCAGTAACTTAAAGCATAATTCAGTGAATTAATTAAAAATGTCTGCTAGTGACACGGTATCATAAATACTAAATTAATTGGTTCACGATTGAAATGAATGCAATTAAGAGCTATTATACATCAGCATTTAATTAACGTGAAAATTGCTCTCAATTAGCTGTATGTGACGTCATCATATACATTTTTTATTTCAGACGATTAATTCATTTAAAAAATCAGTTATTTAACATAATAATCATTACTTTAGTATTGCAAACAAATGTTTTTGATACTTTTTTAAAAATATTGAAGAAATAATGTATGAAAAGATTACAGTTATTACAGTTCATATCAGTGTAGGTCATATTTTTATACATTACCTAGTTCAACGGGTGATCTAAATAGCTTACCTCTAGAAAGCCAGGATGTTGTTGTATCTTCTGGATCACACCAAAAGAGGCTTAAGGGTTATCTTAATGAAAACCAACAATGGACGTAAATGAAACTAAAATATGGCTATGACGACTGTACTGAAAAGATAAGCCGTACTGGTTTCTGGGTTTTAATTAGTTATTACTTTTGTACTATAATCTATTTTTTACAATAAGAAAAATCTTGTAATTTGTGCTAACACACTTCCATACTTCCGTTTAAAAAACGGAAGTAACTAAAGAGGCTTTCACAGAAGCAATGTGTCCCGTGATACTCTACTCTCTACTAATCTCTCTGTGATATTCTACTGATAGAGAAGAATTACATTAACTCTACGCTGCTGAATCTTCAGCGTATCGTAAAACCTGAATAAGAAATGTTATACTATAGTATTAGTAATCAGAAGATAAGAGACAGTGTTTTTCTTTTTCTCATATTGCTAACGATTGCAGACATCAAGTTATACATGAATCATTATCACTGGTGGTGGGTCTCCGTTAATTGGTAGTAGGTCTCTGGGAGAGCACCGGTGCGTTCTTTTAGAGATCCCGGAGTCCTTCACAAGCGCTGAGGATGGGAGTCGATGTGGTTTTAGTGGGTATTCCGGCAGCTCGCCGGCGAGTCCCACATACCCGCCCATTGCACGGCGGGATGCGTAAATGTAAATGCAATGGCGACAAGCGTAATGTGGTGCTGTGTTTATAAACTTAAACAGTGTCATGCTTTTATGCGCAAGCATATCACTTACCATCAGGTAAATGCCCTGGACGTCTCGTCGACTCGTTGTGTAATAAAAAATTGAGTTCATTTAATCTACTCATATGCCAATAACTTGTATTTGTTACGATATATCACCTATCATTGTTATCATAGTTTTAATACCTAATATTAAACCTGAGCACGATAATGGCGATATCTTTAGACAACTAAACCTTTATTTTTATCTAATTAACACAAATTCCTAGAAAGTTAAGTTCAAAATCGATTTTTTAGCACAAAACGGAGAGACAGCATCATCATCAACAGCCTCCGGCAGTCCGCTGCTGAACATAGATCTCCCAAAACGTTATAAGACAAATGAGACATCTATCCGCGAAATTTGCAATAGTTAACTTTAACCAGTCTAGACATTTTATAACGCAGGGGTCATTATCTTAATTAATGCTTTATTTATATTGATAATGCTTTGATAAAATAGACACTTGTTATATAGGTTGGATGTTAAAAATAATAGCTACGGTTTATATTATTTTTTCATTCTTTGATTTGCTAATTAAATATAGTAGTCAAATACTTCAAGTTGTTAGACCATTTGTATAAATAACTCGATGTTACTTGAATGAGGGTATAGTCAAAGCCGTTGCGATGTATTAACCTAAAAGGTCTCTGTATTTCACAAGTGAAGTGACAGACGGACATTCAATTATTGGAAAGTATAAACGTAGCACTCTGTTTCAATGACAAGCGTTTACCTTTATATTCTATTTTGTGTACAAGAGTTTATAAAACGGAATACACTATTATCCTTTCGCAAACATCGGAAGAAATAGTCGTAGTAGTGCTAACTGAAATAAAGATGTATGTATTAAAAGAAAATCATTGAAACCTTTTTCATAAGTAAAGCTGTTTAATTATAATAAACCAGATGAAGCGTATTTTAGGATAATTATTAATACATTACTAGGTCTGTATTGCCGGAGATTGTCTAGGTAGGTACCGCTGCAGCTGCTATTGCAGCCGACAAACGGTAGTATGCAAATATTACTGTTTCAGTTTGAAGGACGTTGTAAACTTATGAAATTACTGGGGTAACGAGTTTTAATACCTTATGTTTATTTTTATTTACACTTTATTTGTATAATAACAACAAAAAGGAAAAACATTATGTACATGAGAGACACAGTAAACAAAAAGGCGGACATAATGCAACAAGGCATTCTCTTCCAGTCAACCTTTCATATTGTGAAGAGAAGAGAAAAAAAAAATACAAGTAGGTGCCACAAAAAAAAAACAGATAAAATTAATAATATAGTAAATACAAACTGTGTAATATACAAATGTCTCAACATCATTCTGTGCAATGTAGTGCTGTGTATCTCATGTTAATAAGCACATTGTTGTTAAGGGCAGGCGTATCACATGCTATTAGATGAACGCCTAGCTCATTTAATCACCTCACGAAATAAAAATTTATGTCACTTAATACGCTGATAAATTATTTATAGTTAAAGTATCATAAGATATACATATGTTTATTAAAAATACAGGTTAAGTGTTTAATCAATAAAGCGTTTTATCAAAATGTACATTGTACAAAATAAATTTGATTAGATTGTTGATAGATAATAAATTCTTTTGGTCTTCAAATGTTTGCTAAATCTCCGACTTTAATAAACATTGTTTATAATATCTTTACTTATTACTGAATGTTGCTTTGGTTACAGTTTTTTAAAAGTATATCATTGTTCGTGAATATCTGTTATTCCCCGTCCATTCGATTTTATATAAGCGATTCGTGACTAAAGCATCGCTTTTGATTTATTTTCAAGCAGCCCCTTATATATTTGGGTATTCTCGATCAAACGTTTTCGAAAAGCGATTTTAACAATACACAATACGTCCACTTATGCACGTCGTTTTCCAATTATAATCTTTTATTATATTTAAATTATTAAACACCATAAAAGATTTCATTAAAAATACATATATAAATATCTTTAACGACAATGGGCAAGGACAATAAAGTGTTAGTTGACTATAATTTTTTGTCTTCGAAATTAAGAGAAAATTAAGGCGAAGAAGCTTGCTCAAGACTTTGAAATCTTTATAGCCGAAACACTATTGCGATGATGGCACATTTTTACTATATCTAATAATAGCAATTATTTTCTTAATTCGGCGATACGAATAAGACATTCACGTGATGGCAAGTGTGTACACCTACCCCTAACAACGTGGTACTATTTAAGACGGTATAAACAAAACCACATTGCGTTCTTAACCTTGAAACGAAAGGTATTGTGTCGTTACTTCTGTAATTTTATTACTATAGAACGCCTTTTAAACCAGATCATAGGTATGTTTGCACAATACTGTTTGTCGACTGCAATAGGAGCTGCGGATATACCTACCGATAAGGTCTCCGGCAACACAGACCTATCACCAGTATATTCAATAATTAGTTTCAAAAACGTCGAAAGGAAACTTCGGTTATTTAAATTTCAAAAAAGATATCATCATCTCATCATCATTCGCATTTATGTTATAATTTGATATTTATCCGATTTTCACTATTCCTCAAATATTGTTTGTTACATCCTTGTATTCTGGCAAATATTTGAATATTTTCATTCTTACAATAGTAAAAAGTACACGAAAACTAAACTTCAAGTAATTAATAGGAATTCAGTTGCAGAATTCCACAGTAGCGAAAATTCTTTGCTTTTCCAAAGTTAATACGAAACGAGCTTTAATTCAAGTTACTCAAGTCACTTGAAGTATGCCCGTTTTAAATTTTAATGTTCTTAGTGTAAGTTATCATTTTTTAGCTTTTTCTTTTAAGAGGATAAGTTCCGTGAAATTAAAAAGTAGTTTATATTTCTTTTTATAAAGTTTCAAGTAGACTTTTTCATAACTTGTAAGAATGAAATAATTTAATATTTAACTAGAATTTTGTACGGACTATATACATTGTTTGTTTCCAATAAATTATAGCGAAACTATAATCACGATTTTTTATAAATTATTACAACAACTACGCAAAGCTGACCTCACCACCACATGAAATAATGGCTAGATTAGATATAACATATAACAATTTGTTTAGATGTAACATATTTAATAACACGCTGTCGTTATTCACGTAAGCACTGCCTAAATCGAAATCCAATCACGTTACGAACCTGAAGAGTCTATCTGCTCGTTACAATGTGATAAACCTTCAGCTCGATGGTTCCCAACCTGCCCACAAAGCACGGCGTATACGATACAGAATTGCTTTTAATACAGCTATACTTTACCTCAACTTGTTTTCAACCTAAATATTTATTAAAATTAACATATAATTTCTAATGCATTTCTTTTTAGAGTCTACCGTTGTTAACAAAATCTGGCTAGTGGCTAGCTTACATTTTTTTGAGAGGGAAAGGGGTCAAACAAGCAAACAGTTCACAAAATGGAAGAGTTGCTGCATAGCCGAGGAAAGGGTACAAATCTCTGGAAGATTGCCTTGTATTGGTTGGGAAATACCATTGACAACAACTGATTCCGCAAATTGATTTTTCGTAGTAAAAATTGCGCTCAAAACGCATAGTTGATGATCACCAGTCATCCAGGTGGTGAGGACATGATTTGACATTGTGTCGTGTGCTGCGATGGAGTAAGGCAGATGCTGGAATAATTCTATACAATTCTCTTAGCACTCCCCGTGGTACATTTTGTAAAGAACGCAAAGAGATGGAACATCAATGAAAATGTTAACTGATTTGTTTAAAATAAGGTTTTGAAACGATCGATTCTGGGTACAGTAATTTAAGTGGGTTAAACAAAATATTAAAAAGTCAGTAAACGTGTCTAGTTAAAACCGTTGACTGCTTTCTATCATAATTACTGGATAATATCTAATAAGATTGAATACAGTTTTCTACGTCAGTAATTAGATTCTGAGTTCCACTAGCTCTATAAAAAAATGTTTGAAGCTTTTTTCCACATAGATTATTTTAAATCATTTTCAATGTTCAATTAGAATAGGGACGATTAGACACTTCTTTTTGTGTCTAACTACACGTTTACATAAATGTTTAAAATAAACTCAACGTTAAGAAATAGGTAAATTGTTAATATTTGTCATGTTTGTATTATTATAAAAAAATTAATAATAAAATATTCTAGTGTTTAAAAATTAAAATACTCTCTTTAATTACGATATGTTTCATGTCTTTATCGTCGCTTTCAGCATCGACGTACAATATTAATTAAAAACTCGACCCAATAAATTTTCATTGCGGGCGGCAATTTATTTAACTACTGATTAACATAATATAATATAATCATACTAAAGGCAATTTCTTGTCTTAACAAGATTCGACGTACTAGAGCAAGAATTTAAAATGTATTAAGGCGATAAGAAATAAACTCTGAATTCTACGTACATGTTATTTTGTTTAAATAAATAATAGATTTTTACTATAAAACATTTATTATATAGAGATCAAAACAAAAATTCTATTATAAGAGTTCATTGAAGAATTTTAATTTTGCGCATGGTAATATTCTTTGTGTCCTTATTTAATCCCTATTCAGCGTCAACCAAATATTTTTTATAAGTCCTAATCTGCAGATACCGGACTTTTATCAGTGAAATTTTCATTAAATACAAAATGAGCGATCGATTATTTTTTTAAATAAAACTGACAAAGATTTTACACCTTCGCACCGCAAACACTCTGTCTTTAACATTACGAAAATTTCTTTAGAAGTTTTGACAAAACATTATTAACTTCGTGCCGGAGCACGCCATTTGAAAGTTCATAAGCAGAGGAGATAACTCACAAAATGTGCAACATATATTACGAAGGCTAAAAATATTAAAAGATTCAACTCAAGTTTACTTGTACGTAGAAGAAAATTTAAAATATTTATTTATTTCAGTATTCCCTTTAGTTGAATTAGACGGCAACAATGATCTCTAAATTCATATATAAATAAATATGTACAATCATTAACAAAGTCATTAAAATAAATATTAAAGCATAAATTCTGAACTCCAAATTTCATTTCCAGGGTTTGATAACTTTCTAAAATATGGCAAAGCAATTTAAATTCCGTATAGTACAAATAATCTCCCTGTATACACAGGCCTGTTAAATTTGTTGATACTGAGCATAACTACATTTACTCCATTTCGCGGAATATCAATTATGGTTTAACGTAAACACAATCATAAATTTACATAGAATGTTTATTTAAATAAATATGTAACGCTTTCAATATAATATTTATTAAAAAAAATTCTTGCTATCAAAAAAAAATGTTTGCTCTTCACTCATCTCAATCACAATCATCAGTCTCTTCATTACTAAACAAGTAGCTTTATTATTAAAAGTAAAAATGGTATGTGATGAAAGAGTTCAATCTTTTGTATTTCATATGTAAATGTAACAAATTTTAGGATATTCTTAAAATTCAGGTAAAGTCCTTTTATATTTTCAGAGAAAATTTATCTCAGCCGGTAGTAGGATGTGTCTGAGTGATAGCACTTCAGTACAAGCGTATGTTAATAAACCTGTTCGCGCTTAATCTTCTTAACTTATATTACGTTGAAGTCTATCTCGAAATTTATTAAGTATTGTTAACTCAAAATTTTAAAATAACTTTTCTATAAGTTTTGATAAAATAAATTCCTCAACAAATGTGATGAATTTCACTTACAGATATTTCACAATTTAATCGATGAAAAGGTTAAAAGATGATAATTAAAAAAAATGTGGCACTTAAAACGTTAGTTGTTCAGTTAATTAGGCGTTTAAATTCCTTTGATTATCTCGCCAATTAAGAAAAACGCCTCTAGCCTTAGAAATGAAAATAACTTCTCAGGCGTTTACCACATTCAATGGAAATATATTAACATTGAATTCTCCCAGTAATTTCTCTAGGATTATACTCAAAACTTCCTCTTCTTACATAAATAAACAATGTAGAGTAATTATGAACATTTTACAAAATTAAAAAGAACTAAAACATTTCAATAGTAAAGAAATTGTTTCACAATTTTAGTTACATTAAATACTTCACGAAATTGTTTAATTTTACTAAAAGTAAGTAATAACGCCGCACTATTTTCTGGCGCTGTTTTAAAGGGGGAATTAGCTAGTGAAATTGTTAGTTTAACACGAATTAATACGTCTTTGATGATGATCAAAATGTGATGTATATATAACAAAACATTTATCACTCTAACTACCACCAAGTAATAAATAATAGATGGATAGATAAAGACAAGTGGAATAAATAGAAAACGTAATACCTTCAACCAAGTAAAACTTTTCCCCTATCGTCATTTTATGGAATATAATAAGATAACGATAATGATAAGTATCCAATTAAAAAAACACATTTTACAGCAAAACTGTTAAATCTCTTCATCATGCACACCTCATTAAGAATAACAAAGCTGGTCTCATACCAAGTAGTTCCTAATCCATAGAACTTTGGCGCTGTGCCAAGATCAGCGATGATAGTACGTAAGAGTGATAAAACAACTTGACATGTTAAACTAAACAAGTTAAACATGAAGATTAAAAACTAAGTAGACATTAAAAAAAACATCCCCTTCACGGAATCTCATTGGATTGTTCCGCTTATTAAATCATAAAGAGATAAACAGAAAGAGCTGGTTATGATCAGGTTTAATCTATGGAACAGGATTTCTAAAGAAGACCAAAAGTGGTCGATGTAGGACTTAAAATTTACAAGGTGAAGTTTGCCATTATCATTATCTTTTCAACCGATTGTTACCCACAGTTGATAATACAAGTATTACATAAGATTTCAAATTTGATACTAAAGGGAAGCCTGAACTAGAAACAATATAGAGCGGATGACGAAATTAACTATCATATTAATAAAAGCTATGTTTGCCTTGTTATGTTTGTGAATAATTATCTAAAAAGGGGCTTTAGCTAGATTGATCAAAAGTAGTAAAAAATTTTGCTTACTGTACATATTTAGAGGTTTAAATTTAACTAAAAACTAGCACATTATACAGACAATTCCCAAACAGTAGTCTCATAGCTAGAATTGAAAATATAATAGAGGTATATCTTGAAGTTCGTTGTGTATTATTGTTATTTACATATTCTGGAATGAGTTGCTAAAATAATTATATAACATATGTTGAGTAAAAAACTGTTCGATTTCAACAGGCTGTTTTTTTATTCATCAGCTGTTTTAGTATCCCGCTTATTCTTCGAAAGATATAACCTTAAATTCCTTACTGTGAGGAATATTATGATATATACATATTATATACTCTTTCCTGAAAAATAGAGCCCATACTGAACAGAATAAAATTTACAACGTGGACGTGTGAAAAATTCTTAGTACATTTTGTCTTTCACAACAACAATGTGAACACGAATATTATGGATTTTAGCTGTCTGTCTTTTAAGTTTCGATAAATAACAGTTTCAAATATTACATACAGGCCTTTGATTTGATTTTATGGACCTCATGATTTTTATTGTCGTTCTTCAATTGGTTGCAAATATTCAATGAGGGATTTCAAGTGTCAGAAGAGATCATGGTGTATATGTAAAGACGCTGTAGAGGAAACAGTTCTTCCCTTGCTGAGTATCCCATTGTACATGAATTTTAGCAAGGAACCGTATTAAAAACAAATATAGATTGGTTACACGAATTAATGAAAAGTAAATCCTTCAGGAATAATTTTATGAAATGTGATCGAATGATCGATATGAATGTATGTACTTTACAAACAATAGAAATAAGAACAAGTAAATAAGACTACTTACACGTACGTCTGTATACAATAGTTTTGTGATAGTAGGTAATGTAGTAGCGTTTTTACTTAATGATGTAATTAATAGGATAAAAAGCCCTGAACAATAATAACAGTGCAAAGCAGTTATTATATTGGTTAATATTAAGTAGTTTTATATTGGTTGCATCGCGCTTTTTGCGTTTAAATTTAAAGTACTTCACTAAATCTAATGAACAAAGATACGTTTTTCTGCTTAATTAATGATTTAGATTTTGTTAAGTTTAACATATTACACATGCAACTTTGAGCAATAGTATGAAACAATGAGAGAGTCAACGAAACAGCCTTTGCACCCGTAGTCCCACTACAATAGAGAAACCCCGAGCAAATGTTTCTCTATTATACTGTATATCTTATTGTTGAAAAGTATATTCTTATTTGTTACTGTGTAAAGCAACGAAAAGAGAAAATTAAAATCATGTGTTTCATGCTTTTTGAATCTTTTTAATAGTGAAAATTAATTGTGTCTGAACATAGAAAACATTGTATTCTACAACCATTTCCGGAATTATTTTGACACGGTCTATAAAAAAGAATGTAAGTTGTTTAGCTGGTATTATGAAAAATACAAAACTTTTTAAGTAGAAAATAAGGAGAGATTCTCAAATCCATACAAATTTTTATGTATTTTTAAGACAATCCGACACGATGTTAAAAGTGTTTTAGGTATCATTCTAATTTCTTTGAAGAATTATAATAACGATAAAATTTACAAAGATTTTGTATATGTATCTACAAAAGTATGTTAGTAGTTAGTGCAAATGGTTTATAGGGATATTAAACTATATGAATAATAGTTGTGTTAATAAAAAACTGTTTAATGGTTTAAATATTTTAACCACTATGGAATCATACATTTTACACATGTTTGTCTTATCGTTTCTCAAACTTAAACAATGCAAAAATATAGGTAGGACTTAATTCCATAACGCATTTTGTTTTTTTGTTTAATTAATAAATGTAGATAAATTATAACTTAATCTTTTACTTAATATTATTCACAGAAGCCGTGCCCTGTCCTTTCATGTTCACAGGGAAGACTTGCTTCACATCAATGTAAACATGGATGATTAATGCTCCGCTGCTTACATTAGTGATACTTAAGCATGGAAAAGGCAAGAAACATTAGCAATACGTACATTATGAAATACATTAAAATTTCTATATATTTTGACACTTTACAATTCCTTTGTATTAGTCTACCTTCAGTGTTTTGACTATAGGAGATAACTATGGGAAAACGAAATAGCTATACTGGTGGCAGGTCTTTGTTGCCGAAGGCCGTCTAGGTTGTTACCACCGCCGTTTCTAATGCAACCGACAGATAGTAGTGTTTAAATATTATTGTGTTCCGGTTTGAAGGGTGCTGCAAGCTATTAACATCACTGGGATATAGACTCTTAGCACCTTATGTCTCAACGCTACGAGCACAATGTGGTGCTACGTATCATTTACCATTAGGTGAACGCCCTTGCTCGTCTTGTCATGTCCTCGAAAAAAAAAAACGCTTACTTAGTTACTGTCTTATTAGTTTATGTCAAACAGCGACGGTAATTTATTTATACTAAAAACATTCTTAACAAGTTTTATGAAAGAATCAACAATTAAGGTACTTCAAATTAAATAATTTGAATTTTTTATTTAATAAACTCTCTTTACTCTTCAGCTTTAACGCCGTTTAATTAGAGAGCTAGCAAACTGTTTCGATAGTTTAAGTTTGCCCATTTGTCAACGGGAACTTGCTTCAAGTCAGAAGGCGATGCTGAAACTCATGATTTTATTACCGAGTGCACTTGAATTATACAAATGCATATGCATAACATACGTGCATAATAACTTAGCGCTGTTGTGTGACAACTTCGACTACTGTAATAAATTTAATTTTATGCCTTCGTATCATAGTATTAATGAATTGAATTATTTATAATTTGTTACAGTCTAAAACCTAAAGTATTTTTTACAACAGTATTACTTAAGTAATTTGATCTGTGATGATAAAGTACGACGAACTGCTGCATCAGACGCCATTTTCCTAACAATTATACAATTGATGATTTATTTTTAATACTATGATTCAAAATTTACTATATCTATTTTATGTGGTCATGGATGGTGATAAGGTGACAGATCATAAGTGCCCAGTCTTTTACAAAATAAACAAAATCTAACCCTTATATTTACCGTTAACCGTAATAATTAATTATATAAATTTTAAGTATATATCTTTTACATATTAACAATCTCAAATTAAAAAATAAATATATATGTCCTTCTCCCTCTATGCATGTCTATATAATGCTCTAATAAGAAAGATCTAGCGCTCAATTACTCTGTACTGCTCATGCTGGGAACTTATGTTATTATTGTTGAAACAGATGTTCTGGCTATTATATATTCACAAACAGAAAATACCATGTGTGTAAAAATTTTAATAATAAAAATAATTTATTTTAACTAAGCAACAAGAACAAAGCAACGTTAAGCATGATGTTCGTAACTTTGAGTGTGAATCTCAGTCACGTGACATTTAACTGAGGAAGTTTAATGGATTGAAGCCAAGAGCAAATTTCCGTCTGCTAAAATATAATATAAGAACGTGCAAATATCCCAGCGATATAGTAACCTAAAGTGGCATTACAAAGCCCACAAATCCCCTAGACCATACTCCAGGTCGAGCAAGAAAATTCTTGAATAAAGACCACATAATAGCAAGAGTTGGGACGTAGAGCAAACACGGATCATCTGGTTAATATTGCAGAGTATATTTGAATGAGATCAATTCGAGATGCTCGTTATCAACACTGGACTACTACGCAGAAACAATAATGATGATGATGATGACATATTATACTACCTCATCAAAGTTGTTTTTTTAATTATACAAGGCGACGAGTCCTGCGAGACGTTCACCTGAAGGTTAGTGATATGCTTATCCATAACAACGCGTTGCTGGTTAAGGTGGTATACATCACATTGCGCTAATCACCATGCGATGTTAGTTATTGTGTCTAGTTACCCCACTAAATTCGCTTTCCTATATCACCTTTCCCATTAGGAGACAGCAATGTTGGCGCAAAATGGTTTGACGCCAGAAATAGGCTTTGTAATTATTTAATGATCTATATAGCTGTCAGTTTTTAATCAACGGTGGTTTCAAAATTATATACATATTAAAAAAAGTCTTTATAATTCCTCTCATCATAACTCCTTAAGATACTTTAACGAATATTAAATACCTATTAATAAAACACGAAAAAATGTCGTGCTGCCCTCGAATAGCAATAAAATTATTAGAATTTAGGGTCGAGCTTAATATTTTGTCAATACTGTTACAAATTGAGTCGGGGCAATTTCGGAAAGGGAATTTTGTGCGTGCTTTGATATCGCTTGTCTTCATCCTCAAAGTCATTTACTTATTCTAATAATCATACGGCTAGTAAGCAATGTCAAAATAATTCAAAAATTCATATAGTTATTTAAAAAAACAGTCTATAAATGATTTCACAGAGCTCATCATCCAGAAAACTGTACCCTGTGAAAATTAATGTGTAACTATGTATTTCTTTTTATGGGAATCGAATCCTGTAAGTTACTGTACATGGGGAAAAAGAACTCCAGTAGGTTTTCAGATCTTACTTAGGCCCGCAGTTGTATCGCCGTCACGCGCTTATATATCACACCATTATTCCAATTAAAAATAAAAACCTTCTTAGGAAACTAATCAAAACTCGGTTAAAAATTTCTTCTAAGTTAAAATAATGTAAGGATCATCGCACTAGCATAAAGTAAACGTGGATCTTAACTAGATAGTTATTTGATGATATTTAGTATAAATTACTATATAGCCTTTTACAAGAATCTACTGGTCTAGTATCAAGGGCAAAAGATCACAGAGTTGAACCCTTACCTGCTGGTCTGATCAGATACAAGTATACTAGGCATTAACATTATATATTTTTTTTTACACAAACATTATATTACAAATACATTATAACCATTATAACCAAATTGAGAGCCTGGCAGAACTTGATGCTGTCCCAGTTGAAGCCAGTCCTGCTTCGTCTGTGCAGCCAATAGTGGCAGATGGTAAACCTGTTAAATCGTTTGCTAATCCGGCTCGCACAAAGCGAACCACAAGAAAATAGTACATTTTGTTTTTTTCTTTCCAATTTTTTATTTCTTGTATTCACGTCCATAGTTTATACACTTGGATGAAGGATTTTAGACCTGTGTACTGTGGATCACTTCTGTAATTATAATTT
>DWLS01002552.1:0-17835 GCA_018246255.1 Pachliopta kotzebuea | reverse complement strand
CTCCGACAATAGTCCGAGGAATAAAAGAGCATATCAAAAAAAAAAAAAAAAAAATTAAATTTAAGTTAAGACAGAGAATGATAATTTTAAAAATTATTGAATTAAACTGAACTTACTTTTGTTATAAAAGAATAGGGAGAAATTAAGAAACTTATAAGTAATAATAGTAATAAAAAAATTTAAAGTAATATGTAGTAACAGTAATACTATGTTAAGAAACTTATAGCAAGAAATGTTGAGGGATATTTGAAAAGCATTTAACTTACATTATTTTAATAGTAATAATTGAAGTTTAAGTCATGTTCACATGATGTTAATGCAAAAGCCAATCATAATGATAAAGGCACGACAAGAATATACGAGCGTTCATATGTGTTACTGCTTTGAACAAAGAAATTATATTAAAGCGTCATAATGATAATGAGATGGTAATTAGCGGTACAGACTGGAATAAATCCTAGCACCATTTACAGAATGTATAGTAATAATTGAGCAAGGAACAAGAAGACAAACTGTAAGCCACACAAATACAAGCAAAGGCAGTATAACCGTTTTTAGTATACATTGTATTCTCGATACTAACAGTATATAACAAAGTCGGACTTACAACAATCACACATAAATATTTGATGAGTCTTTTTATACATTGTATTAAAAGTTATCATTAAATATAACCAAGGGAAGAAGTGAACACAGTCGCAGACCGCAAGACAAATTTAGCAAATTATTCATTATTAACGACCGCTAACGAAGCAAAAGTAAGGTGAATAAGGCGTTTATTAAAACTCACATACATTGAAGAGCCGTTCCACCTCCAGGAAGGTTTAATTGAGGCCTTACATCGACTACAAAACGGTTAATTGTAGCTCCAAGTGCGTATTGTGTACCTGTACAAGCGCAGATGTAAAGCGTCATGGAAGTGCCCTATCTAAACGTTCAATGGTTCAAACATTTACTTTTTTAACGATAGCATTATTATTTTACACAATATTCCAAATTTTTATACGGACTCTGGTTAAGAAAATGAAAACGTTTACTCATATGACTAAAAGAGATATTTTATATCTAGTATTTTATCAGTTTAACTTTTTTAAATAAAGTAGGAAACTTTATATGTACTTAGTGATTATCCTAAAATGATTAAACCAAAAATATTATAACAATAATAAGTATGAATAGTAGAAAAAACATATGATTATGTTTCGTGATGCTAGGTAGAATATATAAGGTTGTTTTGTAAAACTAGTTAGAATTATGTACATTGCACCAAATCGAGCTCGTGTCCTATATATATATAAGTTTTCTTACCGTAGTAATGTAATGTACAAAGATTTTTAATAGGAATTAGCTGAAATCAAAATTTAACACTAAAGAATAATTTTAATACAAATGGTACAAATTATTTCCCTACGGAAAATTTAACATTAATACAAATAAATCATATGTATTGATATTGTTTGTTTTTAATAAAAAGAGTATGTGCAGGTTTGAAATAAACAGTATTAGGTTTAAAAACCCAAGGATCGTTAACCATTTTTCATGTTTTTTTTTGCAAAACAATTAAATAACTATACAAAAAACAATTTTTCTAATGTTTATACCAATAATGAACATTTAATGAATAAATGATATACGAATATCAAAATGTGACGAGTACTTCCGTTTCTTACTGCTTCTTGTATTTATCGTTCTTCTTGATTTCTGCAAGTTCTTGCCCCAAGCGAATTGTGTGAGACCGCAACGGGATACGAGTGTAAATGTAACCAATAAGTAAAAACTTATTATAATAAAGGACATAATAAATTAACTGCGTATTGTGTGTTAAAATTACATGCAAATGATCATTTATTCTGTACTATTCCCATAAATACTTGTCGATGGTTTCTTCTGATGATATAAAAAGATTAGCTGGGAGCATCTGCATTCAAACAACATACTTTACAAGAGACCTATGAACATCCAACAGTGGATGTCGATTGGATGATGATAATGATGACGGTAGTTTCTTTTAAATGTAAATCTGCTGCCATAACAACGTTCCGGCTGTCGTATTTAGTATGAGTATACTCAACCATCAACTTCATTGTTACTTAATATCGATGTCAAATATTAACCTATTGACAATAAAAACTCATTTGTTGCAATGGTCAAAAGTATGAAGAATGAAAGTGTTTACTTACAATGTAATGAAATAATTTATTACATTATTTATTATACAGAAAGGAAGATATTTAGGAAAAGGCTAGTGTTCAGAAGTACATTAACAAATTCTTAGTGACAATATTTGATAATATTGGTTATATCTTTTCCTTTTAATGTCGCAGTTAAATATCATCAAATATTATTTACACGGTTTCTGGAAGATTCGATATTCCAACATTTATTAACAACTAAAAACAAGAAGTTTTGTATAAAACAAATTTACAGCTTTAATGATCATTTGTGTATTAAAACCTTTGTGTTAAATAATAGTATTATATTTTTCATGTTTAATACTTAATGTGTCTTAAATACATTGCGGGTATTGTATTGTGTGTGTTTTTATTAATTAAGGGTATATTCGATGTGGTTTTATAAACCGACACGAGTCGTCATTGTCCCTTTGTTATATAATCACAATGAGATCGTTTCGCATATAAACGGAAACATTTTGCAGGTAGATCCATTTAACATGTAATAAGATATTAAATGAATGTCTTCTATACGCCGATTTGTATACATTTTTTTGATGAATCGCATGACGATAAGTTATACGCCTACACAGAACCACGTAGTTCTTGTCGTTTACAGACAAGAAGTTAAGACTCGTTATTCTAATAATTTCTCTAGCTTACAGCACCTTGCAAAGTTTCTAAAGTAAAGCTTTCCCCAAGTCAGTCAGAATTGAACAAAAGGAAACGCTGCCATTCGACTGTCGAGTTATAAATAGACAAGTCGTTTCCCCGTCCCTGTTATTAAGTAAAATAAACATCAGCCACATATTCCTATCTAACCCTGAATCGCGGAGGCGGCTCCTTAATGACTGCTAATGAGTGTTTTTATTATTTAACAGTTGTAAAATAATTTCTTATACGGCGCCTCTTTATACCTAGATAAACATCGAAACTCGCTTCGCACCTCAATCTGATAATCGAATTAATGCTCTCGTACCATTTCACGCTGTTTTATTGCTTTCTGTATGCTTAATACGGGGTTTCGGCTCGTAATTTCGGGTTATCAGTGCATTCGATTGAATTGATCTGGATTTTTGAGGAATTGTTTGGGGCCGTGGTCAAATCGCACTGACTTTATATTACGCGAAATTGGTCGTGAGTTACGCACCGCTCCGCCTACTTACAGTTGACAAAAAACATTACAATTCTCTTATTAATATCCATCATCATATTGTAAACAAAATTATCGAAAAACGTAAATAATTAAAAAAATTCTAGTCGCCTAATTACTACATAATACAAAACTACTTCAAGGCATCATACTCTAAATAAGACGCCCTAGATAAATTTCTTAATAATTTCTTTGGTAATGAGATGTTGGAATATGTATTGTATATCATCTTCATAAACATTCTATAAAAAGATAGCATCATAAACGAAATGCATAACATTATACGTAACGTGAATAATATAAAAAAGGATGCATCAATTGTCTTTTATATACTATTCTTAAAATTTTTCGCTGTACTAGGACTTGTCTTAAATAAATCTTGTTTGATCTAGTTTACCTGTTTACTTGTGTGCCTATAAACGATCATAAAAAACCTCATTTTTTTTACAAACTTTATCCTGAGTCTAGTTTTCTATTACAGCTATCATTTTTTTTGATTAATTAATAGGCATTTATACAACTAACTCATTTGCCAAATATAAGATATAAATTAATGATACATCTTAAAGCTTTAGTCCTACTATAATAATTGTAATTGTAACGTGTTTTAGAAAAATATAAAATATTGAAATTCAAAAAATCATCCTGTAGTTTAAATAAAATGTAACAACGGAGCTGTCGATGGTTTGATCCTCCGTAAAGATAACCCGCCCTACTCCCAAATAACGCCAGTATTAAGCAAAACGTACCATATTAATTCACACTGTTTATCTTTTACGCCGCAACGACCCTAGTGTTGATGTTTGTTAATAACATGTAATTTTCTTTTCCGATTTCCGACTTGTGCCCGACATCGCCTAATTTCATACTAAATATGTAGTTGTTTGAATTTTTATGAGGTCAAGGTGTAAGAACTGTGACCGATAAACATCTAAGTCCGATTACGACAACGAGAGTCGCGGAATTGTTAACTAAATCACTCGTTATTTCAAGTAACATAGTTTTTCTATCAAATACGAAATGTGTTGAAATTAACATTCTGTTTATCGGGAAGGGAAAAGTGATGCAGCTCAAATCCGATGCGAGCTATCAACACAAGTAATTTGTTACGTGTACGCAGATGAAATAACATACGGACGATGTCGGTAGTGATTAGTAAAGTATTAAGAAAACATGAAAACACTCAACTGATAGATTCCAAATAAAAATGACAGATATAAGGCGTGGAGTGCGTGCGCGAGCGGAACACTCGCCGAAATCTAAATTTACATAGTATTTACATTGAGCTATCGGGAGCGCGTAATTAATACAATCTTTGTTAGAGGGTAATTTGCCAGAGCTAATGCCGGTCTGTGTAATCTTCAAAGGGGATTTAGAAACACGCGTTCTGATCTATTTTGGTCGTGTTCTGAAACAGAGAAATATTTACAATCTCTCTGGAACACTTCGGCGCATCCGACGGTCGTTATACGTGAACGCATCGGTTCTGAGTCAGTTGCGGAGTACGAATGGTATCGCGACGGGATTAACCGGCGTTCATTAGCATCATCGGTTCCTTACTGATATTTCTCTAAATATCTACTATTACAAGTAAAAATTAACTCATATGCGGCTTCGTGCAGTTGTAAATTAATGAACAATATTAAACTAATAGTAATTTTTTTTAACCTTCGAAGCGAAGACGAAAGGAAATTCTATGATATAATATGTTTACATCCGTTATAATAAGGCGCTAGCTAGAATAATAAGAAAAAGTATATTTTAAGCACTACCTGCACTAAGTTAATTAATTCCTTTTTTTTCCGGATGAAGTTGATGCTTTCGGCCACTATTATGACCGCGACAGCTTCATCGGACCCTGAGCTCACGACTCCTGAGATCCGGCCTCCACGAGCTGAAAAATCTATATATATAGGTATATAAATTATAAATAATTCCTTAATTACAATAATAATACAAGTATGGAAAGTTTATTAAAATTATATTAACGTAAATATTTAATCTGTAAGTGCCTTAATAAAAGTATTTGAAGTACTGCATCAGCCGAAAGCCTCATCACAGTCCTAAATACTGTTTAAATATTTTGGCAGTAGTAAGCACTGTATAAATTTAAGCTCGTTATTTATAAAAAATATATTAAAAATCATTACACCAATAATATTACTAACTACAATGTCCTATAAATCGGAAAACTGTAATTTTTGCACTACAATTTGAGGTCATAAGTAGGCGCTGTGATGATCTACTTCAATGGACTTTAGTAACAGAGAACTAACAAAAGAAGAAATAAAAATTCTTTATTTAACAGATAAACAAAGTAAAGTTACTTTTATCTAATATGAAAAATATTATAGAAGAATTCGACCAGCGCGTAACAATGACGCAAACGGCAACAGATACAAATTAGATCTGAACCTCGTGAGTATCGTTTATAAAAATCCTAACGATGTTCTAGTTTGAATTCCCTCGTGTCATTTCCATTGCTGCCCACGCTTGAAGTAATTAAAAACGAAAATAAACAGAGCGCCTACAATCGTAAAAGAATATCTACGTCAGCTATAAATGAGTGCAGATGAACGTAGAAGCAATAAAACTGATTCAAGTCACAGAAATAAATCTTATGAGTATCCGAAAGCACCTTAGGTGAGAAGATTCGGGCGTTTATTGTATTAGTTTTGTTAGTAGTCGTGAAAACATTCTAACTGCTAACGCCACGTGTTGTTAAATTATTGCAAAACTATTATTAAAAACATATTAAAACTAAGAATGTTATGATAGGACAATAAAATTCTTGGGCACTCGCGATAAATAAAGTTTGATCGATGAAGAAATAGACTTGTTTATAGTGAGTGATTCAGGAAATCGGCTCTTCAATTTTATTACTAGGCTGGTTGAATTAGTGGTTCGCGAGATTGCTAACACGCTATCAGAGAATCTTTGAAAGTAATTTCTACATGTTCATCTACTTATGTAACATCTAAGCAAGTGTTAAGTCATCAGGTAATACCACAACTTTGAAAGTATTGCGATAAAAATTGGTCCAGATACCGCATCGAAAATAAGACGTTTTTTGGTCGTATGCCAAGTTCATTATGAGCGTTCATGAAATTTCACATTTGAATTATTTTACTGTCTGACTTATGGCCGTTACTTAAATATTTGGTAAACAGGAAAAATATAGCTATGATCGATCAAATTTAATGCGTTGCACTGAAATAGAATCTATAAGTGGTTCGTGTTATTATTTTAATAGAAAAGTTTTTAGGAGTTCCGCAGTTGAATTGAAAATCAAACCTGATGTTGCAACAGACATAAATATTTTCAGGAAGGTAATGTAGGTAAGGAATGATATGCTCTATAATTGGCAAGCAGTTTTTGTAAATGCAAATACGGAACAGGAGAAAAGTAAAATTATTGTCATTAAATGTATGTCGATATTTAAAAAAATATGTTTTGCTATCAATCACTCTACTAATAAATCTCTTTTAACCTCTGGTTCCGTTTACCAACTCCGTTTAATCTTCGGTGTCAATATAATAGTAATTGCCTAACAAAGCAAATGAACTTTGCATAATTCCAGACTGCTAGATGCCATCCAACAATAGATCGGAGCATTATGAATCATCTCCGACTGATCCATGCGCCGGTCGAAGATTATCGAACTAGAACACTAACACTTGCGGGATGCATTAAAACGCACGTGAACCTAATTTACGCCGTTAAATAATCCGCTTACCATAACAAAGTACCAGTTGATCCATCAGGCGATATGACGGTTGTTGCTAATAAGCTCATAGACATTAAAATATCACCACCATTTTCCACGTCAATTGCAAAAGGTAACGGTGAAAAACCAGAGCCACCTTATTAATAGTGTTGCCATCCGTCAGATGGTAACCAGGACATGTAATTGGATTGTATTTTTGTTTAGATTGCTACTAATAAGCTGGCTGGTATCACGCACATTGTTACAATAGTAACAAACACATTGACGTGTGTTTACGTGTTCGCAATTAGACCGTCCATTGATGTATCGGTGTTGGTCGGACTGCCGAGTCTGCGTGTGTGTCTGTGTGAGTCCGATTGAGAAGTAACACGAGGTCTGGATCTGGAACTGATTAGCGGCCGTGCATGTGTTGGCCGGCCCGTAGTTATGAATAGAATCGTATGTGTTGTTGCGCATTAAGTATGCTTTGGATTTTATTATTTAATGATTCATCTTAGGGATATAGAAATAGTCAGGAATGCTTGCTCCGTTCGCGTTGAAAAGCCAGTAATAATAGAATATTGGCGCATCTGCCCCACTGTATAAGTTTTAATGTTATTACTCCTCGGTCGTATGATATCTCGCTCCAGGTTTATTTTAAGAGTGTTTTATGTTTTTTAATTGCGATACTCGGATTATTTTTCGGTCGCGATCTAAAAATTTTACAGCTGCTTTTATAACGTCCACCTGACCGACGACAGAATTAAGGTTGTTTATGAAATATGCCGAAGTAAATTATAAACTTCGGGCAATAAATTCGCATTTTGTTTGGATACTTCTTCATTGTCGCCATCGCATGATGAGTGGAGCTGTGAAATATTTTCGTGACCGCATTTTAATATTCTGTGTAATTTAAAAAATATATATTTTAGTAAGAATTTTATAGATACATCTTTATATCATATAAAATAGCTTCTTTAACAAAACATTTATGTTATACATAAATTTGATAAAATATTTTTTTAAATGTATCAAAAGATTTCTGGTTCCATGGATACTCATAGTTTACTTCTGCAATATTAATAACATAACAATATAGCTACATTATTCCGCAATCTTTTCAAAACTTAGGTGTACTAATTTTTTTATCTCCAAATTGTACTAAATTATGCAACACATTGTCACACTAGGTTGGCATTTATTTCATTCCCTTCCATAATACCTTCATAACTCAAAATAATCAAAATTTCATGTGTAACAAATTCTATTAACTATAACCGTTTTATGTTTTTTTTAATACGTAGTAAACTTTTTGCTTTACTTTCACATTTCGCGGGTACACACTATTAATAATCTAGTTAAGAGGTACACTAGGTTGTAAACAATATTTCATCGAACCACGCCAGTCAACGCTCATTTACACAATCACTGTGCACTTTGCAGCTCTTACAATACAATGGAGCCGAGGTTTCGTAACGCCAACACGAAAGGCGCCTAAATTTGAAATTAACGTGCACAGAGAACCAGTTTCCATAACCCCCCTCCGTCGATCAGAGAGTTCGTTTAATTTGGAAAATGATAGAAAATAGAGGGCTCCACGTAAAATGGTCGCTACATCTGCTCGGCCCGAAGCAGTGCCATTAATGTCGATCATTAAATATGAATTATAAATATAAAAGAAAGCACAAGAAAAGCAATCAGGGCCGGCCATTATTAGATTAAATATCTCGCGGTTCCGTGAACGCGGCCGCCGTGCGTGTGCATGCTTGACTTATACATTTTGTTACAGCTTTACATTTTACATTCAGCTATTCATAATAAACTTATTACAATCATTAAGTTGACTTTAAATTTAATTTAATTATTGCTAACTTTTATTTATTAGACGAAGCGACGAACAAAGCGTTTACTTTATGATAAGCGATGCCCATAACAACGTGGTGCTGATTAAAATGGTATACACAGCAAGATATTACGTTGGTCGCCTTGAACCTCGTAATTCCGGTAAATTCACTAGCTTACAGCACCCTTCAAATCAGAACAACAATGTTCGCAAAGTACTGTTTGGTGACTAACTCACTGCTTGGACTAACTGCAGTTAAGCAGCGACTAGTTCCTTACCTAGAAACATGAATATCTTTACAGACCTGGGAACTCAGCTAAGGATATAAAAGCATAGTGTGCTAATAAATTAGTAAGAAATAAGATTATTAAATACTGTCTAAAAATATAATAAAGAATAGAAATAAGGACTAGAAGATATATACAAATTTTTATAATGTTTTGTAAGTAAAGGTAAATAAAGGTAATTAGTAAAAGTATACAAATTAATTAACAATATAGAGGCATTGTTCTATTTTCTATTCAAACAAACGTAAATAAAGTAATAATAACTAATATTATGTAAATAGTAGTATAAACAAATCGTTAACAATATTGTCAGAGAAAATAAAGAAAAAAAATGTAGACGTTTCTTATTCAATTATAGTTAATTGTTACCGTTATGGGGTTTTTGGACCACCTTACTAGTTATATTTTACTTGTTATTTCCCGTTAATAGAATTGCTTTGTTCATCTAGCTTATGTTAACCGCTTCATGATCTGGGGCCACACTGTCACCAAACAACATGTTAAACTTTGGTAAAAGGTTAACTGATTGTCTTTATATACTACAGGGTATCACTTTTGAAACTACGTAACTACTAATGTATATAAAGACTTGTGAGAGGCTAGCATAATATTTTTTTCGATTAAGGTCAACTAATAACGGTTAACTTTTAAACTTTAATATAGCGACACTACATATCATCTGCGAGATACTGTAGTAAATCTGTATTCTGTTAACTTAATCCATTTTAATACTATCACTGTGATGAAGAGTTTAAATAAATGACATATTTTTTCTGCTATCTCTTTATAAAAATTATATTAACTTAAGAATATTTACAAGTTAAAATAAATGTATCGCTGATTTATTTATAATAAAATGTTTGTGTTTTACTAGTAACTACTAAGTTTCTGTTGCCGGATACCGTCTAGGTAGCTACTACCACTGTTCCTATTACAGCCTACAAACAGTAATGTAAAATCATTATTGTGTTCCGGTTCGAAGACTATTATACGCTAGTGAGATTACTAGGGTAACGAGACTTAATACCTTTCGTCTCAAGGCGACGAGCACAATGAAGTGTATGTGTATACCATCTTAAACAGCGCCGCGTTGCTATAGGCAAGGGTGTATCACTTCCTATCATTTAAACGTCTTACACAATGCTTCGGTTATAATAAAATCATTAATGTTGTTTTTTGTTCACAATGGTTTAACACTTAACTTGACTTTAACATGATATTAAGTTATTATGATAGACGGTGTTCGTACAGATTATTCTAAACATCAGAGCTCTGGTAATTAGGCCACAGGTCACAGAATCAAACCAGAGACTCATGTTACAAGACAAGCTTTCAGTCAGTATTATCTGGGTAATTAAAAACATTGGATATTTGATTACTTTTATATAATGTTGTAATTAAGTATAAAGCTCGTTAAGTAACGCGCAGAAGTTAATGATAACTGCCTACATAAACAAAAGTAATGATATATTGCCTTATTAAATATTCTAATTGCATTTTGTCTGACTTCTCAGTAATTATTAATCAAACACAAGATATTGCCTTATGTTTTAAGTCAATATGAAGGTTATTGAAAAAGTTAATGAAAGTTTGAATTATTATTTGCACGCTTTTCAACGCTACTTTGACTGTAATTATACGCTAAAATCAATATTATGTAAGATATCTCTGGAGATATTATATCACCTGTTACTTATTTTCTTTTATTATATCAACTGTTGTTCATTTTACAAAGGTAAATGTTAAAATCTAGCCGCGTTATTGACTAAGACGAGTATAATAAAAAGGAAATAGAGGGAATAATAAAAAACCGCTTTCTCTTACGACTTATCCTCTGTATTAACGTTTAGGTCTTAGACTGTAAGCCATGTAATGAATAAATTATAATAAATGTATAGAAAAGAGTGATATATGGAAAATGTAGAATGGAAGAAGACATTCAGAGAAAAGAAAAGAGGAAAAAATAAAAAGAGAATACAATGAAAAGCAAACAAGCACCTCGACCCAAACGACGAAAGGATATGCATAAAAATAAAATAAGCCTTGTAGATTATGGCAATAGTATAATTGCAAAAACTACCTTTAAATACTATTAGACTACATTCGGTCTCTTTATGAACATAATCTGTTTATGAATGTATGTACAATATTTGACCACGTCACTTTCAGTCTTTGGACCGCAGCTTTTATCTAATCTCTTAATGTAATTCTTATAGTTATGATGGTAAATATATATAATTTTAATTATTTCCAATGTACGAGAAGATTTGAAAATTTTACCACCATCCTAACTGCACTAAATGTGATAGCGAAATTGAACCCGACCCGTTCGAATTATAAGGTAGCGGCTGCACTATCTACGCAGTTAAGTTTTTGTTTTCGCTTGTTTGTATTGAAAAATAAATTAAAATATCATGTAATACACTTAATTTATATCTCTTTCCCTTTCTCTCTGTTCTTCTCTCTCTACTATTATATTATAATTTTACTAAATAAAATACAGCTAATATTTATATTCTGAAGTCATGATAGTCTAGTGGTTTGAACGCCGGCCTTTCACTCCAAAGGTACCTGGTTCAAATCCGGCCTGCATCAATACATTTTTTAATTCTTTTGCAGTTAGTATAACACAAACTTGTATTACGTGCTTTAAGCCATGCATAAAATCATTAAGGGTGACAATAAGCTTCCCAACATCAACAGTGACCTTTAACTTTGTATGTAGAGCTTGAAGTATTGAGTTTGTAATGAATGTTAGACGGCAAAATAAAATAAAAACTTTGTCCAAGTCATTTGATACGCTTTAATCGGGGCCTCTAAGACCCAGAAAATTATCAGATTCCGTCACACTTTAGGCAATTTCGTTGACTTCGTAATGAGTTACAATAACGCAATGAAGCCGGGCACTTACTGTTATGAGTACACGGGTCATTATGACCCTTGGCGTTTATAAAAGTAATTACGACACGAATTGGATTCTATTTTTTTTCTGTGACAAAAATTATTACAAATCGCTTGATAGTTGTTACTAACACGGATACGGAATAGATTCATTGCTTTCCATAACGAACATCAAAGTAATAATTACAGTAATTACACTGATAGATCGTTAATGCCGCCACGTACACCCGTATAATTATTATCAACGCTTAGTAATATCATTTGTTTAAACAACTATAAAATTACTTGAGCGTGTTAAAACTCTTTATCATGCGTTTCCTTGAAGTGTTTAAGTAATAATTAATGTATGATACCAACATTAATTATTACTTTATTCCTATAAGTTGTTTGATTTCTGTCTTTGGTATCCCTTACTAGTCATGACCATAATAGAAAACCTTTAAAATGTACTTTATAATAATTACTTATATTTATACGAATATTAAATATTTAATATAGCTACATTTTTCATACTTTATCGCGGTTATTTAATTATTAACTACCTCCATGTTTCGATTGCTTTATAACATTATACCACCGAGTTGAGATCTCATTATTAATAGGTTCACCTCAAGTACTAGTGGTAGGTCTCTATTGCCGGAGACTATCTAGGTAAGTACCGTTACATTTTTTTTATTATTATATGGTGGTATCATTCCTCCGGAGAGGACTTTGTGTTTCCTTATTTTTTAATTCCCTTTCTTATCTATTCTTTTCGGTACTGCCGCAGTTATTATTACAGTCGGCTAACAGTACTATACAAACATAACTTTGTTCCGCTTTAAAGGGCGTTACTAGGTCTATTCAAAGATGTTGTCTAGTAGTGAAATTACTGGGGTAACGAGACTTATGACCTAATACCTCAAAGCGATAAGTGCAATGTGGTGCTATGTATATCATCTTAACCAGCGACACGTTGTTATCGACAAGCATTCACTTACCATCAAGTTTACGCCGCGCACGTCTCGTCTTGTTGAGTTATATAATTATACATACTACCAGAAAACTTAAAAACAGACTGAGATCATTCTTTGGTCTGTAAACAATAATTAAAAAGCTGTAGGTAGTGTCTGTCGACTATGACATCATTAAATTAGTCACCTGTCTATTTATGTGGTCGTTGTAAATTAAAAATTAATATTATTCTTAAAGTAGCTTTAATATTTAATAACCTTTTAGGTAGAGAGAATATAATGTGATGTTACCTAACAATAGATAACAAATAGGTAACCTTTTATCATTCATAATACTGACGAGATAGACAGTTGGTGCGATTCATTTGCGAAGCTGGAACATGCATTGGCACACAGACTCCCGATAACTCTCCATCAGAGATAATTTATTAATTTCGCCATCCTTGTTTTGGTACCCTCGTGATCAATGTTACTCTCTTCTCCCAAACGTTCACCATGATAAGACTTTTGTTTTCGTGATTGCTCTTTGTTAATCATACTTTCCTAATTAAGGGAAACGTCATGAGCAAATTGCTGCGATCGTGCGATAAGTAATTATACTATATAAGGATGTTGTCATAGTCATAGAACGAAATTACATAGCCTTGCATAACCTAGTCTTAAAAAGTGTCGTACTGAAAAATATCTTTAGACATTTACACACTTGTACATGTTAATAAAAAATTAACATATATCTAGAAAAAAATACATAGCACTAAGAACTCAACTAGACGGCAAGCTACCGTTTTTGTAACTATAAATATATTTACTACATGAATTGTAATAGACCAAAATGTCAAAAAAGTCCATGAATTAAATTTGCTGATTTCTCAGGAGTATTAACAAATTGTTGTTATTAAAAAAATAATTGTTTTATAGTGTTCTGTTATATAAAGATTACGGTACGATAAAAATGCATTCACGGAAATGAAGTTGAACGCGAGGGTTTAATGAATTCTCGCTCAATCCGCATAAGGATCGGCAGAATGCAGTATCCGAATCCCTTCTAGCCGTCGGGCTATTCTCCTATCAATCTCGCAGATGATAGCTCGCTATCTCGGACCCGGGTACACGAGATGCATAATGCTCGCTTCAGATAGCTGTCTCGGGCACGAAGCCTCCAAGCTTCGCAATTTATTGTTTCACGATCTCGAGCCCGCTCATTATTAAAACGGTTTGATATGTTCAGAGGTGTTGCTGACGCCCGCGGCGGCTCGGGCCCAATTACTCTGTTGAAGCCGTGCCCTGTTGTACTTGTTTGTATTTAACAACGGCCAGTTTGACGTTTAGTGGCGTTTTGTCTTCTACTTCTATGATTTCTATTCAAAAACGCTTTAAAAATTATACACGGATTGCTTTCAGTAATAATGTTTATCGTACAATGTTTAAATATAAATTAGAAATCAATAACACTAATTGACCAGTTAATGGAAACACATCAAAAAATTTTAATTGTCACTACTATATTGGTAACATAAATAGGCAAGTTATTGTTACCATAACAAACAATGTCTGAATACGCAGGTCAATTCAAACGATGGAAAATCCATTAGTAGTAAAACGGCGCCGATTAAACGTCCAACTAAAACAATTTTCTTCAACTTCAACAAACAAAATCGATTGGGCTTAATTGTAGTCTGATCAATAACTAATTGTGTTCGCCACACGTATACACGATGATAAAGAATAATTACTGGCTGCCGGCCAAATAAATCGATCCACATCAAAACGCGAGGTTAATCCATCATTTAGATATTACGCCGCGATTGAAGCTTACCGTTTTTAATTTCCAAAATGTGGGCCGCAACCCGCCCGCCGCTCTAAACACGTATACATAATTACTGTGTCGTAAATTGTCCAACGTGAGTATTAGGGGTCGCGCCGAAGCCTGCCTCACAACACGACCTGTCGTGTTATTTCTGTAATCATTTTCATTTCGTAAAACGCGACATTAATTAAAATTTAGTTTCAGACCATTAGTCGCCTTCGCGTTTCTTTTACCCGGCTTATAATTATAGAGAGCGGGCGCGCGGCTAAATGGGCATTGTAATGACAAATAACATTGTAAGGGAGTTAGCCATGAATTTCGTATTCAAATTAGTTCGACTAATAACCGTTGTGTGTGTGTTTAAATCTTGAACTTTTCACTGTTTAACTTTCAACAATGAGTGGTTTTTTTTAAAAGCGCGGGCGCATAGCGCAGCTCATTAGCGACGGCCATACAGATCCATTACCGTGTGATTAGAAATCGAGAGCCAAAACTGAAAACTGGTTTAGGTCAGTTTAGACTCGTGACTTGTGAGATTTTACCGGTAATAAGGCTGTGTATACACCGCTCGCCGAGTTATTAATTAACAGGTCGACAGCAAACAGAGAGCGGCTACCGGGCTGCGCTCGGTACACAAACTTATTTGCCCAACGAGACTTCGCCGGAGCACCGCGGCGTGTAGAATCTCATTACCGTACTTCTGAGAAAATTGGAAGTGAGAAATGAACTTAAAAAGATAATACTAGTATGCCTATGTTGCAAGGTTTTTGTTCAGTTATTATCACTTGACTCAAAGTGTACGATATTAGGCATTCTTGGAACGGCGTTAAGAAAGGAAACGGTGATGCCGTCGTCGTGTGAAAAAGTTGAGAAATATTTGAAAATAACAACGGTCTAAGTGGTAACTACATACAACTTAATTGCTTTTGAAGGGCCAAAATGGGTAACCTTTATCAGTAATTTTTTCATACTAATTAAGGCAGATACATAATAACAGTAGGACTGACTCCTTTGTATAAATGGACACTAAACTTTAATTTTGCAAAATTTATATTAACCAAAAGATCGAAAACGGTAACGAGACTTAACTAAATTATGTTTAAAAGCAATGAGGACGATGTTGAGCAGAGTATCTTAACTAACCACCCACAGAGATATACGCGGATCACTTAATAATAAGTGAATATCTTTTGCAACTCATTGCGAATGAAAGTTACTTAAACCTACTAATACCTTAATTTAAAGCATGCGCCCTAACCCATGCAGAAAAGGTTTTCTTTTATTCAACGAGCGATTGGGCGAATCGTTCACCTGATAGTAAATGCTACTCTTGCGCATAACAACGAGGCACTAGTTAAGATAATATACACAACACCACACTGCGCTCGGTGCCTTGAGACACATGTTGTTAAGTCTCATTACCCCATTAATTTACTAGCTTACAATACCCTTCAAACTGAAACACAGTAATATTTGCGCAATGCTGTTTATAATTTAATGCCTAATAAATATTTTTTTTAATTTCGGTTTAATGGAAAATAATATTTTTATCGATATAGATGCTGTTGTTTTTAACACTTGAAAACGTATGTACTGTATTAATAAATCACTCATATCTCAATTGCTTGCGTTGTGTAATTAATGAATGTTAATAATCATTTGGTCTAATTAGAATTCCAAAGAGTTTCAACAGCGTCATGAGCATTATAGCTTTATAGTTGTGTTGTTAAAAAATATTAATGTTTATAACATTCTACTAACGTAACTCTTATTTGAATATGTAAAATCAGGTTAGGTTAAAAATGACAGAATACAAGCAATAATACTATTACATATTACATGTTTGTTTTTAGTATTCTGTATACTTACTCGTCTAAACGAAGACACACCGGAGCGGATATTTCGTATTCGGTAAAAAAAAATCTCGTACTCCTCTTATTGACAGCTCAAACATTTGCTCGCAACCGAGCGTCGCGAGTTTGCTCGTCACTCGTCATGTCTCTTGTTTACACAATTCTCTAACAAAGGAACATCACAGCATTTGTACGTCAATTAAAAATCGCACTGGGATATAGAACTGGTCGCGTTTGTCAGTAAGTTTGTTGGTGAGCCCATACGTCCGGGGCAGGGCGGGCGGCGGCGCGTCGAGGCGTGCGCGGGCGCCGAACACTGATCGGTATTGGCGAGGAACGGCATCCCGATACTCCGCGTCAACTTACTCCACCGATTATTGTAAGCGTCTTTATGTAAATAATACAAATTTCCTTAGAACTCACTGAACTCTCGCAACAAAGTAGTAACCAATGTCAGAACAGTAAACATCCAGCGATCGTTTTATTTTGTACGTCCGATGTCGCTTCGCTTGTGAAGGAAATTAGGTATGGTTAGGGATAACAAATATAACACTCGCTACTGACGCGTTACAAGTTCAGTTCAAAAGCAACGCAGAAATAAGTTAAATAGTATTAAAACAAATAATTCAATTCTTTGTTTAACAGAGTAAAAGAAAATTCGAGAATTTAAACTAATTTTTATAAATTTAATAATTATACATGATTATAACAGATGAGTCCGTTCTTATTTTTTATCGGGACATGAAAAGTTATAATGAGATTGGGTCTATTTCGGACAACATTTGGGATAAGAATACGCGGCGGAGAATATTGGCCTGCTTATTCCAGGTCGACCTTGCGCGTTTAATTGAAAGTGTTGACACAAAACATTGATTTATATATTCCGTAAAGCTCGATCCGAACATCGTAAAATTAAACACAGTTGTGCCGACTAATCGGGAACGAGCTTCATCGTTTCATTTCGTTGTGTCTTCGTTATATTTTAAAGGTGTAATTTTATTTTCATAACGTATTCGATACAGTACTGAATTTTTGAAGAATTTGTGTAAAATTTCAATATAATATCAATGTTTTGATAAAATAGTTGTTCGGGATAGGTACATCCATATGGCGGTAGTTGCACCCATATTTTTATTTTCCTCTCCTCGCATCAGCGGGTAA
>DWLS01002551.1:0-17838 GCA_018246255.1 Pachliopta kotzebuea | reverse complement strand
AGAAGCTTGTATTACTATATAAAATCAGTTCTCTCTGTTTTTATTAATTTAACATCTTGACTTGGAACAGTAGTCCCAAGCATGTAGTTTTTAAAAACCCTACTTGGGTCAAGCTAACTCAGTACAAAAGTTGAAAGAGAAAAAAATATAAAAAAAAATCTACAGCATATTAAAACTCATATTATTTAAAATACTACAGTATATATACTACATACATAAAAACGTGATGTATTTTAAAAACGCTTCACAATTAATACACTTGTGTAAATATACAACAGCAACCTGTTAAAATTAATACATTTATCTAATGTAGAAAATTTATGTTGAAATAACAAAAAAAAAATGTCGATGGATAATCTTTATTCATTAAGTTTTGTGTAATAATTAACGACTAGAACAGGTTTTGTTATAATATGAAATAAATGACATACAGCTTAAGAACATTTACAACAAAATGGTGGACAAGTTCGTATTTTTTTATTTATTTATTTATTTTTACAAAAACTTTTTTGCATCGCGAAAAACTAGGGTACAACAGGCGGACTTAATGCCCACAGCCATTCTCTGCCAGCCAACCTATGGTATGGTACTGTGGTAAGTGAAGTCTGAAAGATATATATTAAGCTAAAATCATAATACTAGTATTTATATGATACTTACATATACTTACTTATACATACAATTATATTAAATATATATATAATTACAAGTAAATAGTTAAAGCCGATAGAACTGCTGTATATTTATTATATACATTTATATTATTACATGTGCAAAACGAAACGGTATTTTTCACAGATTAAAAAAGTCTCTTAAAATTGATTACACTAATTCGGAAATTAGTTTATATTTGTACCGGTTTATTTTACGCGGAACTCGTCTATTTTGTAGAAGTAGTCATACATCTTCATTATTATACTAAAAAAAATATAATAAAAATTAGTCCAGCCGGTTTTGTAGACTAATTTTTTATTTTTATAATTACTACTGTGGCATAATTATTGAAACAAATTAATCGAAGAAACATTGTTTTAATGTTACAAACATTATAATCATACTATATAAATACATTTATATATACTTTTTTAAAATTAATTCTCACGTATATTACTTAAAATATTAATATATTATAACAAACATACCTTTGAAAAATATTAGGCATCAATTCATCACAAAATGTGCAATATTCGTAAATAAACTGCGTGTAATTGACACAAGCGGCCGCGCGTAACCAACAATAAAAGAAAAAATAACAGGATACTTTTTTATGCAAAGGCAACTCCGTGACACAAACGTCAATGTACTATAATAATACTTTGGAGAACGGAGGGATTTTCGGCGCGAGGCTGCGTCCTGGACGTAGTTTCGCGCGGAAAATTTCTAAGTTATTATTATATTAAAAATTTTGGGTTTTAATGAATAATATTCTATCACAAAGTGAAAATATTAACTTACAATGGAGACTAAGGATTATATATGGAAAAGATTAAGCAAATAATAACAGAAAAGTGAAAACGTCTGGATTATACTCCCCGGATTGACTGATTGTATTGAACGGACATACTTTTGAATTCTTCTTAACATCAGATTTGTAACAAGCACCTGGTAATATAAATCTGATCTGGTCTGACTCCGACCAATTCAAAATATCAATGAAGAAGCCTTATGACCGAGAATAATAAGACACGACAACATTAAGAGAAGACGTGGCTACGGCCTTTAAAACTAACAAAATTTTCAGATAATTACCAAAATTAGACCTGGCTGTATGGACTTAAGCATTTTGCCTTTCCCTACAGGGATAATAATACTTTGTCCCAAAAAAAAAATAAAACCTCGTGTAAATACATAGAAAATGAATTCCATTTAAATCAACAGACGCAATATTTATTTGTCACGTATATATACTGAGAGAACTTATTTTTTAAAACGTAAGTTTTCTTAATTTATGAAATATAAATAAGGAAAAAATAATAAAAATGTATCAAATGATAGCTTGCAACTATTAACTGAACACAACACACAGTATATTCACTTCCAGAGATTCCAAGAATAATGAATACTCATTCGCATTTTGTTGGCTCCTTCTATATCCCGTTTTGGCGGGAACTAGTCTCTTTCTGATTGGTTAATAGTTATTGCCCGTTGATTGGTTGCTTTCTCCAAGCCTTTTTGTTCGTATTATTTTTTTTAAAAAAATCCTCTTAACTTCACAGAGGGCGCAATTGACAATACTTTAGTTCCAATTAGCTTTGTAGATGGCGCTACTGGCGCGATTGCCAACACAAAGCAGGACTATTATTATTACTCCATAATTTTTTTTCTTATATTAATGTATATGTATTTATTTATGCTTTTTTTGTATTTATGTAAAGTTGTATGTACAAGTATGTATTATATAAATACTAGTATAATTATTTTAGCTTAAAGTATATCTTTCAGACTTCACCTATCACAGCTTCTCCCACCTCCTAGGTTGACTGGCAGAGAATGCCTGTAGGCATTAAGCCTGTCTGTCTGTGTCTATTGTACCCTAGTTTTAGGTGATACAATAAAGTTTTTATAAATAAATAAAAATATTTTTTTTTCGAACTTTAACTGCTAATAATTTTTTTGCTATAAAATTTCCATACTTATTAACAATATTTTAACACTGTTGCAAAACGGATCTAAATAATTTTACACCTGATTATTAATTCTTCGTTAGAGGTCAATTAACATTTTTAAAAGAATGTTAACTTATGTAGACCTTCATAGTAATTTAAAATAATCAATTCTCATCACGTTACCATCAGGTTTGCGGAAAATCGATTGTATGATGATTATTATGCATCTAACACCCTCATGTTATGACAACGGGTTACATAGTTTTTGTTTATGTGGGTGCTTTACTCGGTCAATACTTTTTTTTTGAGTATTTGAAAAGGTACTAATACATTAACATTTCCTTTAACAATTTGTAAATCGTTTTATTAAAGCAATAATGATATTATTTGTACTATCTTTATTACGAATACAAAACAATTGGGCTAGAGTTCTTTTTTGATCTGATGGTAAATGACATGCTTGCTCATAACAACCTACCGCTGGTTAAAATGGTATACACAGCACCACATTATGCTCATCGCCTTGAGGCATTAGGTGTTAAGTCTCGTTACCTCCGTAATTACACTAGTATACAGCACCTTTCAAACCAGAATAAAGTATGTGTTGTAATATTTGCACAGAACTATTTGGTGATAGAAAAAGAAGCTATTGAAGTGCCTACCTAAATGGTCTCCGGCAACAGAGACCTACTACCATTAAAGAACTTTGAGCTAGTGGTAGTAAGTGATACTCCAACACACCATTAATGCAATAGGAAAGCAGGGGATGAAATTTTAAAATGTTAAGTCTGGTAAATAATTTGTTATGTTACGCGTATATAATCAATGGAACTATATTTTTAAGGATTTTGTCGCTTTTATTCAATTATGGCATAAGGACATCTGATTATCATAGGTCATTTAGAGGTTTTATATTATTAAAAGATGAAAGCAATGTGTTGTGTTGTGTATACCATCTTAACCAGCGCCGCTTTATGGGCAAGCATCACTCAACATCAGGTGAACGCTTTGCTCGTCTCGTTGCTCGTTATATAAAAGAAAAGTTGTTGCGATGATGATAAAGTCTCGTCATGTGATTTCCCATATTTGCTAACATTATAAACTTAAACAACTTTTGATTTTAAATATTCGACGACCGAATTAAATCTTCTACACTTAAGCAGTCTTAGGTATTTGAAGATTACCAATCGACATGAAACTGAATCAGAAAAAAACTCATTCACTATTACCTATTACACTTTTACAATAAAACTATCTCAACCATGACGATATTACACAGACAGGATGTAATTATTATTAACATAAACATTCCTGCAATTGTCAGAATAGTAACACAACAACAAACAGTATATGAATCCATTGTAATGGACCAAAAAATAATGACTATATCACTAACATTATCTTCGTCACCAATTTAAAAAACTAAATGTAAATTGTGCGACGAAAATTACAATTTGAACCTTCAACTAACATTTCGCAGACCGGTTAATTATTTTTTTTAATATATTAACAAAGAGCAGTATAATAATGTAAAAATGATAGACGAAGATTATCTTTAAATTCCAAACACACGACCACAAATGACTAAAATAATTATTGATAGATAATTAATAATAACCTAAACATAAGTTCATTTGACTATATAATAGTTAACATCGCGCTCTAGTTAAAATCTAACAAAATGTCTTAATCTTGCCAGTTGATAAATATAAAAATCAAATTAAATATATACTTACTGGTGGTAGGTCTCTGCTACTAGAGACCATCTACGTCAATACCACCGCAACTTCTATTTCTACCGCCAAATAGTAATGTGCAAATATTACTGTGTTCCGGTTTTAAGGGTGCTGTATGCTTGTGAATTTACTGGCGTAACGAGACTTAACATCTTATGTCTAGAGGCGATGAGCATCTGGTGTTGTGTACATCTTTACCAGCGCTACGTTAATGCAATCGTATCACTTACCATCAGGTGAATGCTTTGCACGTCTCATCGCCACGTAGAAAAAAATAATTAGTATATTATATTGTTGATGAGTTTTTTAATGATAACACAGCACATATGTCAATAAGGAACATTTTGAAGTTATAGAAAAAAAATTATAGTGCCTGTTAAGTTTCTTGCGTCCATTCTTCTCAGGTTCTCCTTTGCGAATGGCTGGTAGATTTTTGACCTTCAATAAGTAAACTATTGTTCCAATATTGAATAAAAATGTTGACTTTGACTTTCACTTTGAATGATATTGATAAGTAAGAACATTAAGCTGTTGACCCAAGTATGTTATATTTAATAATTAAAAGGAAATACAAAAGTGTCAATATTTATGGTGATTGGTCATATGCTTTCGGAAATAAGCGGCCTTAATCAAATAGCAGGTGTAGAGCTGACCAAAGGAAACCTAAGATTTAAAATATTTCTCCATTAAACATAAAATTGCTATACCTTAATAAAAATTGTAAATTAAAAAAAAAAATATGCGACCTTAAACTAATCCAATTAACTTAACAATATTACATTTATTGATCATACATTCAAATAGTATCTATTTACTGAACATTTAGTTAAAATATTTAAATATTTTTAGATAAAATCAACCATGTCATTGAATCATTAGAAACAAAACGACTTGAAGAAATTCACTGAACCAAACCTACCGAGACTAAAGTCTTTAAAAAATTATTAAAAAAAATTAACAGTTTCTATACTACAAAGAAAGAATCAAATACCTGTTAAACAGTCCCTAGATATATAGAAAAAGAACTCCTAACGAGGAATGGACCTAAAGATGAATAGAACAAACAATACGGTTCATGCAGGATGATTTTTTAAATCAAATATTCACAAAGTATTTTTGAAAATAAAAGAAAAAAACTCTTAATGTAATTCCATGATCATGATAAATTTATTTTAAACAATTCCATTAGCTAAAGATTGATGTATCAGACTAGCAGGACTTCATGGACCAGGGACAAGAAGTACGATGTCGTAGCACACTGTGTGTGCTGGGGAGGATAGCAACTCTCCCTGGTATGGAAAGCACTGTAGGAAAGCACTATAGGAAATCCTGAATTCCTGAAAATCTGAACCTTCCGAAAAGGATTAAGGATGACCACCGAGGGAGTTTTAGTAGATATAATTCCCACATAACCTCGACCTTCCTCCAGAAGCAAGATATAAGACAATTTCCACGAGACCAAAAAAAGGACTATTCTTAGAGTAAGAAACCGTTTGAAAAATAAAAATTTTCTTTTAAAAAAAAAAGATAAAAGATACAAAAGCCGAATACCGTATAAAACCCATGCCGGATTTTCCAATTATCTTACAAACTGGAACTAATCCGGTACTATCTATATTCAAGGTAAAGTATGTTGGAGCTGTTTAACGTAGAAATAATGGCCGAAGGAAAAAAACCATTTGCAGAATATTAAAAAAGGGAAGCCTAATGAAAACTTTATCCCGTTTTATATATTGAGCGAGATGTTCACCTAAAGGTAAGTGATACGCTTACCCATAACACGACGCTGGTAAAAATAGTACACAGCATTTTGCGTTCGTCGCCTTGAGACAAGAGATCTTACATCTCGTTACCTCAGTAATTTCATTAGCTACAGCACCCTTCAAACATAGTAATGTTTGCCAACTGCAATAGGAACTGCTGTGGTACCTACTAATAAAGACCTTTTTTTTGTGACGGGGGAAATCATCAAAAGATACCCTGTTTTTGGGAGGAAGACAGAATTATGTAAGATTTATACTCATTAAAACCCCCTTGATAGTGCATTGCGAAAGGCCCTGGGATCTCCTACGGAACTCACCGGTGCCTCCCTGTACTGCTGCTAAACATCCCGGGGAAAGCTGTTGCTCTCCCAAGAATTAACAGTATACTACGACAAAATAAGAGACCACTTGTCGTCCTCCCCGGGCTCTCTTATTGGGCAAGTGAAGGCCCCCACCCTCAAAGCCCTTTCATTCGCGTTCTACGACAGGCAGGGCTTACCTTAGTCCTATTGTTAATAGCCCGAAACTTCAGGGCTAACTTAGATAGATCTACCACCGATAAATGTACTTGACATACGTAAAAGTAACCTCTCTGTTGCTTAACATCCATAATGGTATAGTCGGTGTACCTAATTTATATGAACGAGGTCAGGTTGAAAAAAATCGCCAGTAACAAGATTTTCGCTCCATCTTCACATGTCACGATACAGCCGATTTATATCTACCGTTGATCATAGACTTCACGGAACTGGTACCATTTTTCCAGGACTTGTTTAATACTTCATCGCCTATTACGATAATATACTAACCAGTCTATAACGTGTGGGATGATACTTTACATTATAGCAAGAAAACTTTTAAGGTGTGTGGGGTCCCATACAACTCACGGAACCCAAGCCGACCTGGCCTGCTCACGGTGCAGCTAATTAACAAACGAGGCTCTGGCTCCTCACCAACCCTCATTGAGCTAGCGTGGTGGAAAGTAGAAAAAAAACCGCATTATTTGGCAGGCCTATGACCAGCAGAAGACTTCTATCAGAAGAGGATGAATAAAACATAATTTTTATATACATTATATATACTACTCACCATCCGTTGCAAATGATTGGCACCATCCTTGTACGGCGTGCCCTGCCACTGTTCAGCCAGGTGTCGGGCTCCGTAAATAGAATCCCGGGGTCCCCATTGCCTGAAGGCCTCTTCCCCATCGAAAAATATGAACATTAGACTTAGCCGGTTCGTCTTCAGTGCTTCCAACTGCTTGGACAGGACATTAGCTAAGTTGATCATCATAGCGCAAGGCACAGCAGAATCCGTTGCACCTAAAAAATTTGTAATTTTATTATTTTTCTGCCATTCTTAATATAAATACTTCAGAGGTATGAAGAGGTCTTTTTTGTTTCGAGGAGGAAATCTTTGTAAAGATACCTTGACTTCTGGGGGGAAGTCATAGTTATGTGGAGATTTTTATCCACTAAAATCCCTTCATTAGTCGTCCTCGTTCGTTTTCCTCGTTTGGAGAGATCATGGGATCTTCTTTAGGAACACAACACTAAGTCTAAACTAGGATAGTCCGCCCTGGAGAATTATTCATGCAGTCCCCAATACCCTCACGTGTACTAACACAATGCCTGGAGACCAAGTCCTGTCATCGTCCTTCTCAAACATAAAGATGCTTAGATTACCATAGGGGTCAGATGTAGACAAATTTATAAACTAATTTAAAATCATACTAGAAGTATCTAGTTAGGTATTACCGCAGTGCCTGTTAAGGTCAAGCAGTGTTTTAAAGGGCGGTGTATCAAGTGAAATTAGCTAGTTTTATGGTGAAGACTGCTATGTGAATATGTAAACGATTTTGATGATATATTCAAAATTATCAGTAGACCAATAATTGCCAACTCACCGACAAACACGTGCTCCCTTGTGTATTTACTGTCATAGTGACATGCTAGAACTAAGTACCTATCTGCATCCGGATTCAACTTAGCAATAATATTTCTAAAATTCAAAGTTCCAAACACTGGTGTATGGTCTGGGAAGACATCTTCGGTGACATCCCAACCCAGCTCCCTCATCTCTTTCGCAATGTAATTGCCAACCTTCTCATGATTTGGTGTACCCACTACCCTTGGTATTAATATTTCATTCAATATATCTTTAAAATTTTTCTTATCTGACATCTTTGCTATATTTTTAATATCATCATCTGTCAAATCGTTTGCTTCATGGAAATCCTAAAAATAAAGAATAGCATAATAAATTTTTTTCTTTACACAAAAGCTGTAGTAAAAATTTTTTAGGACTAAAATGTAACTAAATTTACGTTACTGCAAAATAAAATATAATGAATATCCCATTACTTAAATAAAAAGTTAAAATCTGATTAAACATAATATTTATAAGTTTACTAGGTACATGTTAATTTTATCACTACTGATCATTGTTCTTATACATAAACAAATTACTGATTACATATTTAATCATAACTTTACACGTACAAAAATGGTTAGAATATGTGTTAATGCTATAGAAAGAATATATAATTTTTCTGTTATCTTATTTTTGAAAATATCATAATGCAGTCACATGTAAAAAGGAATATTTCATCTTTTATTCACTTAATTTACGCAATGATCATTTATATTATTATAAGTTACAATATAAAATGTATATTCAAAGTAGGTGACAGGCTAATATAATTCTCATCAAGCAATAATCTCATGGTCAAAGACTTTTATATTAAGTAAAAGGAACATAAGAAAATCTTATAAAGTCATTGGCTCTTTAACATACAATTTTATATATATTTTCTTGCATCTCCCTATGAAAAGAAATTTTTAGTTACTTTAACAGAGATATTTCTAAATTATTTAACTTCTACTTTATTTCCATTAAAAATGTATTGTAGTTTTATGACTATTTTTTAGAAAAAATTAAACAGTAATTTTTAACACATTCCACAAAAAGTATGTTTAAACTTGTTAGACAACTTTAAAAATGCTTTGAAAAATTGTTTCAATATCAAACAGTATGTAGCCTTGCAACAAGACCTTTCTATCACTGGCCTTATAATTGCTAATGATTGTTGATTTATTTCCTATTCAAGACATTTAATCCTTTGAAAGTTTTATTCACTTTTTAATGTCTTTACCATGAAAAATACTAAGACTATTTTAGAAGTTGATTTAAGCAGAATACAAGTAGCTTTTTATATTTTACCACTAAGTTTTTAACATTATTACCTAATCTAGTTTTTATATATTCCTAACAGATATAGATTGAAATAGCTGAATATAATTCTTAAAATATTTGAAAGCATATGCAAAATGCAGTGACCTTTACAGATCTGTTATATTTATTATAACATAGTGACTAGTAAAAATATAAATAATAGTTTTAAGTAAATATAAAAACAATTAATAAATTTTTACATTAATTAAACAACACAAAATAAAACTATTCAATGAACTTACTTTCTCTTCAAAGAACTTTAAAGTTGCCTTGTCGGTGTTTACAAAAGTAAAACTTAAAGCTGCGATAAGAACGTAATTAATAAATTGTGCCATATTAAAAATATGCTATAATCTATACTTTTACAAAATCAACACTGTTTTTTAGGCAACATATGTTAGCCTGCCGCGCACGTTCGTATTATAGTCGCGTCAGATTCGGACTCATTCATTATCTACTTCTACACGCTCACTTACGATACCCCTCACCCTTTTGACCCACCTCCTAATTTTGACAGTTAATATAATGTTATTATAAAAAGGATGATAAATATCCCAACAACTATTTACTTTATTTTTAAAATAAGAGAATGTGGTAAAAATTTTGTTATATTAGCGTTCAAAAAATACAAAGTATCATCCATGACATTGCTTATACTCGTATCAATAATTTACTGTTTATGCTTCTTTAATAACTTTGGGAGAAAAAACATTCCTTAATATATAGTCTAACTAATAATGGTATAATACCAATTATTTACTCTTTAAAAGCTTTGAAGATGACTGGTAACAAATATAACAAAATGTGTTTGAATAAAAAATTACCCTAAATTTAAGTAAAATTTTAAAAATCTTTTGTCAATAGGCAATCAAAGAGCAGATTTGGCTGCATTGAAAAAATCGTAAGAGTAATCGTTTTTTCTTATCTTATTTATACGGAATTTTAAACTTGTAGGCATATGTAATAGTTACTAAGTATGAATCTCTGGGTACATGTCAATTTAAAATAATGCGTTTCTGTTATTTCTTGAACAAATTTATTATCGAATATTTAGTAGATACTTACACGTCTACAATATTCCTCACTTTCGTAATTCGTGACGTCTTTTGAATATGACGTCACCTAACGGAAATTAATATTATTTATACAAGCAAAAATTTTACTTTTCGTATCGAAATTTAAAGATATAAGGTATACATTTCTGTGGCGGTCATTAATTAAAGGACAAACTTTATTGCGCACCACCATTATGCGTATACCCAATTCAGTGCTTTCTTGAATTTTAATTACATTTGAAGTTAGTAAGTTTCATTAAAGTTAGTAGAAAGTACTATTATTTCTAATTGTTGCAGATAAATTTGAATTAATCTGACAAACTCTTAACCGGCGAAAAGAACGGAATTCTCCATAGGTTGTGTAAATCTTTCTTTATGTATATTATACAGTAATTGGTAAGACGATTGACTATTATAAATAGCTAGTATAATTATTGGGATAAGGCGACGATCACATTGTGTTGCAGTGTATATCATCCTGCCTCCGAACTGTTACGGGAAGGCGTATAATTTCCCATCAGTTACAGGTCAGGCAGTTTTGCTCCTCACATCGTTATATAAAAAAAGAGAATATGATTTATCTGTATGCGGTGCTGTATGCTGCTGTGTAAGTATTACTATACTTTCACCAAGTTAATAATAATTCGGAGCTGGATAAGATGCTGAAGACACATTTTACATATTCAATTGAGACGTATGAGTTTCCAGTGAAGGAAAACCTATTGTGAAAACAGACATGTTCCAAGAACGCTAACTTTCGAGGACATACAACATCCGCTAACCGCTTTAGACCTGTGTGGTAAATTATGACCTTGAATCTATAAATAAGGGAACGTCCCGAATCCTAAATATTAGAAAAAATAAGTGTGCTGTTTATTTTATGTTCGATAAGCAAATAGTAATCTTCTAAAAATCTAAGCATGTCGTCTTAACGAGTGTATAAATATTTCCTGTTTAAGTAATAAACATAAACTAGATTTTCCCACAACTTTGTTATTATGTTATCTCAGAATTTGCAGATATTAAACGCGTAAAAATTGAATACAGCGGAAGAATATTGTTTAAAATCGATAAATATATAAAATGAATCAGTGGAACTTATCAAGCATACGGGTTCTATCGGGCTTTCCGAGATCGCTGACGTTTACGAGGCGGGAATCCCTGGAGCCACTTCCCGATGAGGTTAGCTTGAGATTCAATCACGTAACCATTTCTTTTGAACTCATGTTCCCTTTCATTGAACAGTGTATATTATAGCAATTTCACTAATGACTAATAATTTTGAGAATTTTTTATGTTATCTATAATGGTTTAACACCATGTCTCAATTAAAATTTTTGTCATGATCTTAAGTGTTATGGAGTTTGATTCATGGAATAGTTTTTTGACTCCCTGGACAGCCACCACCCTTGTTTTCCACATGCTTATTGTCATCATTCCAACAAGCAAACTCTACCAAACAACGCTATTGAATCTAACCAGAGCTCCGTGCCGATAGTCATGGAAGTAAGAAGTTAAAGTTGCTAGAAGACTACATGTTTAATTTAAAGTTTTTTTCTCTTAATTACTCGTCATTTTTGCTTTTATTACATAATACTTCCTTGACATTTTCACTTTTAGGTTATAAATATTTTAACAATAGTTTTTTTTTACAATTGAATTTATTTTTGAATTTTAATCAAAGCCAAACTAGATTATAGTAATAAATAAGTTGTAATAACAACTTGTTATTTTCCTTATTAATGTACATAATAGATTTCATATTTTGCGTATTTACGTATCCATTGTTTGTTGTTTATCATTTGTTATCAATCAAATGAAATTTGACGTCATTTTGAATACACGAGCTTTAATTGCATTGTGGCACTTAGAAGTTTGTGGAATCAGTATATATTTTTTACATTAGAACGAATAATATTAGTTTACCATCGGGAGAATTAATTTATTAAATGTTAGAAAAAGTCATAAAGATTTTAAGACAGAGAACGAGCTTTTCTGGGAAATCATTAGGATCGAATCTTTTGTTATTCTGGGGTCTTTTTCTGACTATATTGGGATTTACTTGTACTTACTAAGTATGGGAAAGTCCAATAATGTAATTGGCACGTGATCGATGTTCTCTTAATTTTTCGGTTTTACTGGTGATGAATGTTTACTGGTGATGGATCGTTAGGTAAGTTATAATAGTAGTTAGCCGAAACATATTACTACGAGAATGAAATCTAACTTCTGTCATCTTTACCACATTGGAGTATAATGTATGTCATCCGTACTGGCGATGAATTGTTGTTGATAGGTGGATTGTTTACCATCACGTGTCTCATAATTTCGTTGAATTGTGAAATGGTCAAATACGATTTCACAATTTTATAATAAATATTATATATTATTTCTGTTGGCGCCAAACATTTGGACTGCAAAGATTTAAAAAGAGAACGCATATTCTGTGGCGTTTTGACTTTCCAAATGAAACGATCATAATCTTTCAATTCTTTTATTTGTCACTAGTTCAAAAACAACTTTTCTTTTTGTTGTTCAAATTAAAAAATCAACGTGATTAAACTTTATTTTGATTTCTCACACAGACATTTTTACATAAGGTCACATAATACAATAGAAAATATCATTGTTCTATTTGATTGGCATATATTTATTTGCATAAAAACAATAATGAATAGAATATTTTAAAGTATATGGATCAAGGAGAAGATTATTTTTTTAAAACATAATAAATACTTTTATTTTATAATCTCATTAACCATTTTAGACAGAGGCTTGTAGAGAAATGGTTGACGATAAAATTTAAATGTTTTCTTTTACATTAAGTAACGTTTTGGACAGCCATCTGATGGTAAGTAGTAAACCTGCCCATAACAACGTGGCGCTAGTAAAAATCTGTAGTTTTGTTACCTTAGCATAAGCTAAATCAGCAACATAGAACTACCAGCACTAAGTGTGGTTGGGTATCTGAAATATTATTCGTTTTATATATTAGATAAATTTAATAATATTATACTAACAGCGCCGTCAAACGTAAATAAACTTTGGATCTATTTACATTAACATAAATTATTATGGATATAACAGAGAAATTACATGAGAATTATAGTCTCGCCGTATTGTGTAAAGTTAAGATCGATTTAACAATATAAAAAAAAATCGTGGGAAAGTTTGAACCAAGCATATGAATTTACCTTAGTCCATATTTATGTTTGTTAGTTTTCTCACTTTGTCCTTTGTTAAGGCATATTACCACTATTATTTCAATGCAATAAAACTTACATTGAAATTCTATTACGCAATCATGCACCTTATATACATTATATTATCAGCCAGAAGATGCCCGCTGGTGAGCATAAGCCTCCCTTAAGGACCTTTGAACTATCGGCTTCATAATATACGCTTAATGTTATGTACTTAGTTACTTAAATTTTAAGATATCGTTTTTTCACATTGTTGCATAATAGATAAGTATCTGTAGCATAGAAATATATATAATGAATTTCTGGACATCGTAGTTGCTAGCAACTTCATCAAAGACAATGATATATTTTCACTAATCATATAAATAAAAGAACATTATCTTAATAAAAAAGGATCACAAATAGATCATCTTTTTGCCATTTTTGATTACATGAAGATATAAAAACATTCTATAGACAACTCAACTTCGCGACATTAGAATAGCAAATATTAAATAGCAGTTTCTGATTCGGATTTAAACTTATCTAATATTTTTATTCTTTTCTTTGTGTGTTTCGTGGGTTTTTTGTTGTTGTGACCGATGCTCCGTCGTAGCCGGTATTGGAGGACATGTAATTGGGTATCACCTGATACTCTAACACGGATATCCTTTTTGGGGTAGATACGACTTGTGAATACCACTTCGCCTTCGCCGCAGAACACTTCCACGGAACTGCCGTCAACGAAAATCCGCCAGTGAATGTACCCGTTTGGTGACCATTCCGCTATTCTAACACCGTCCGTTCCTCCGCGATCCACACTGACGTGAGCGTGGTCCGCGTGGTAACCGACGGAGTACCTGCTGTCGATACCCCACTCTAAAGTTAATCCAACAAACGAAACGATCGCACTCGAATTTACTATCAGCTCGAACGACTTCGTGCCGGCGTAGAACATTTCTCCGGGGCTATACCAAGCGTCTTCTAAAATCTCAGCTCTTAAATCTACTATTTCTCTAACTGGGGTCATTATTAAGCGTCCTGATTCTGATAGACGGAGTTCTCTTACCATTGTCAACATACTCGCCCAACCATCTTTGGATTCGGGGAAGTCGCTGCCCCACATGCCCAGCCACGCGATTAACAGCCTCCGTCCATCTTTCGCGAGCATAGTCTTCGCTGCATAGAAATCGTGTCCATAATCCAATTCGGTGAACGTTGCCGTTGATATTTCCAAGTCTTCAAACTGGCCAAGTACATAATCAAAGTTTCCGACCACGTAACCCGTTTGATAAAGATTTCTGAAACGGTAACCCTCGCTTTTAATTCCCTGAGCGGAAAAAATTAATATATGTTGTCCGTCTATCGAGAACATGTCGGGGTTTTCCCACATGTTTCCCATATCGCCCATCGACTCCGCTATAGTTCCGTCTAATTTCCAATTAAACATGTCACCTGATGTATAAAGTATTAATTTTCCATTCTTCTCCCTCGACGTCGTTCCGATCATCATGTACCATGTATTTCGAAATTTCCATACTCTGGGATTTCTAAATTCGCCGACTCCATGTGGCGCTTCTCTCAAGATAGGGTTGTATATATATTTTTGGAACACTACACCATCGCCACTTAATGCCAGGTTTTGAGTTTGAAATGTTTCGTTATCAGCTAAAACGGTTCCGGTGTAGAACAGCGTCAGGTAATCGTTGTGGACGAGAGCCGTTCCTGATTGGCAACCGTGCATTTCGTAATACTCTTTCGGAACTATAGCTGGAGGGAAATGTGTCCAATCAATGAGGTTCATACTGACGGCGTGGCCCCAATGTATGTGGCCCCATTTGCCATCGTGGGGATGGTACTGGAAAAACATGTGATACTGCCTCTTGAAGAAGGTGAAGCCGGTTGGATCGCTCACCCATCCTTTCGGAGACGATATGTGATAAATCGGCCGATACTTTTTCTTCACTACATTTTTGTTTTGTTTCACATAGGCATCGACGTGTGCGACGCCACTGGTAAGCTCCAAGATCACAACGCACAACCACGGGAGCAGCACGCACAGTTCCATCCGGATTGGAGTTCGAAACGGTACTAACTCTCATACCCGTGACGAAATGTTTTGACTAAGAAAAGAAAATAATAAAGACAATAGCCTGTTTATACATCATACTTAACAGATAGAATGTTACCTAGACGCCAGTTGCGGATGCCTAAGGAAAACAATTACGCAATTTTTATATCATTTAGAACAATATATACAATATGAATGCTGTGCAACCCACCAGTCCAACCTTAAACAAATATTTGCTACGAATCATTTCACATCAACAAGTTTATCTAATTTTATGTACTTCAATAATATTCAAGATGAAGTAATTTTTGATTGATTACAGAATAATTAACATATTTTAAAACCATTTTTTATCTAGCGTATATTGTTGTTAAGTTGTTTTGTTTGGCATAATCAAATACGATATTCTTATTCATATATATTCATATTTTTTAATGAATTGCAGACGTTGCAGAATAGTGCCACCACCTCTTGACAAAATATCGCAGGACAGATGGTAATATAATAACTTATTCACAGAGATATTACTCTGTCTACAGGTCTGACGGTTCAACCCAACAAATCATTACAAAATAAAGTTGCTATAGAGATGACATGAGTTAAACTGCTTATCATAAACACTCACCTAAAAAAGACAATTTGTTCTGACCCCACTTGGAATGGGAACAGAGCAAAAAGATATGATTAAATACCAAACGAGTTCATTAATGTCTTATAAGAAATTAATTGCAACGGCTCTTGTATCTAAGAATTAATAAAATATCTGTATTTCAGTTTTCTATCAATTTAGTTTTAATTCAATTTAATTATTTTAGAAGCCAGTAAAAAATAAATAAGATAAAATCGAGAAATGAACTTTTGTTTATTAAAACCAATAATAAATGAACGTATATTAATGATTAGTACAACCTATATGAACTATATTTTATTCACAGTATTACAAACAAGTGGTATTGATTCTTTTGCAATGTTTTATAAAAACAACAGTATAACAACAAGGAATAGTTATTGTTATATATATTATAGTGTATTATAAATTATTAATCTTAAATACTTTCCATATTTGTAAAATTTTTTTGCGTGTAATTTTCTCAATATAGCTTTTATTTATAAAATATTAGAGCTTACTTCTATTTATTTATTTTAATGCCGTCAAATTTACATTATTAGGATCGAGATGGAATGTTTTAAAAATGTTATAATGTTCATAATTTTTCGTACAATATTATAAAAAATAATATTTTGGAATTATTTTACCGATTAACGCTTCCGGCTGAAACGATCTGTGCCTTTATCAATTTATGAATATTTATTTAAAATATTATACTTTTAGTATGGTTTTAAAGAATCGTTAAGAATGAACACATCCGTATTCAGTACAATCTTACCATCGAATCTGGTATCATCATCATCCAGTCTTAAGACTTTACCTTGAGATGTTTACAACGATCGGAAACTATTTTGGTTACCAAGAGGTAAGGCATAAATTGATACTTGGAAGGATATACTTACTGGTAGTAGGTATCTGTTGTCGGAGATCGTCTTGATAGGTACCACCGCAGCTCCTATTTCTACCGTCAATTAGTAATGTGTAAATGTTATTGTATTCCAATTTAAAAAGTGCGGTACGTTGGTGAAATTACTAGGGTAATGAGACTTAACACCTTATGTCTCAGGGCGACGAGCACAATGTAGTGCTGTGTATACTATCTAAACCAGCGCCGCGTTATGGGCTAGCGTATCACTTATTATCAGGTGAAATATCAGTGAAATTAAAAAGATTAAAAGGGAGCTGTAGCTAATGAAATTGCTCAAGACATCGAGCGCTATATGATGCACAATTGTCAGCTCTTAACCCTTAAATGCATGATTTTTTATTTAATTATGAAACAAATATTTCAGTAATGGTTTTGAGTCACAGATAAAGGGAAAAAAAATAATAAATCTTGGTTTCGGTAAAAACTATATTTTTTTAAAAAAACATGTATGTAGCCATTTGGCTACACTATGCATCTAGGTAGGTGATGAAAATCCAAATACAAACACAATCACGATAAATTGCTTAAAAAAACGTCATAATATTGATTTCTTACCTTACGTCTAATATATTTGTAATATTTTTAACTCTTTTCGGCAATTAATTCTCACTGAATCTTAATTCAAGTCACAAATTATCATACAACCAAAATTG
>DWLS01002550.1:0-17839 GCA_018246255.1 Pachliopta kotzebuea | reverse complement strand
TCGACCGGTGAAACACTACCCTCTCACAGAAAATCAGCGTGAAGTGGGGGCCTCCTAGAGGCCACCGCGTTTCGACTTGTGAGTGAGACTCCCGGCGCTCTTATCCCTCTACCTCGGGGCCCAAATAGCAAATGGCACTTTCATTAAACTACACGTATCGCAACAGATTTTCTAGGGACTGTTGCGTTGCGTGTGGGAATGAGTATAAGTTGGCCCCTTCTTGTCTTTTTATTCCCTGTCCCACAATTCCTCACCCTATGTAACCTTTCTCCTTCCCTTTCCTTCCCCACCCCTTATGCTCTTTTTGTGATCAAGAAAAGAGCATATTCTTACTTGAAGAGTAAGCAACGCACTGGCGTCGCTGGTGATCGTGCGCAGCGGTGAATCACTTACCAACAGGTGATCCGTCTTGCTCGTTTGCGTCTTAGCTGTTATAAAAAATAAGTTATATAATAACGATGGTGTGGTCCAGTTGAGCCGGCACACATCGGGCCCCTGACCAACAAGCTACTGAGCGGGAGTAGCGTAGCGACAAAATAGAAACCACTCAACAAACTAGAGACAATGATGTACTAATATTTCTTATAACCATGCTATAATTCAAACAGTAATTTATGTGTTAGTATAACAACTAATATCACGCGTTTTAAGCCATGTATCAAATCTGCCTCCTTATTTGAAATCCCAATAGTATAAATAGATTGTAACCCATACTCCTGCTCTAGCAAGCTGTGAGAATACGAACACGCAGGTTGCGAAGACACTGACATAAATCCCATACGAAAGTAATATATAGATTAGTCAGTACATTTAGTACGCTGGGGTGGTACTTTTAACATTTGTTATAATTCTCCCCCTCTTTCAAGATACAAAGGGTTTCGCATCACTCCCCCCACCTCTCCGGCCCCAGTTGCCTCGTGTTCTTGTTACTAGACACCGGCCGTTGCCGTGCGCGACGACCTCGTTACCAACAAATTGTTTACTTTAGCCACTTTTCGATATTAAATACCGTGTTAATAACCTCTTATAATTGTGTCGCGACGTTGCGAACAGGAAGAATATACATTAAAAAAGACCTATGACCAGCAGTATACTTCGATTGAAATGACGATGATGATTCTCATTAACAGATCCAAACTCCCGACCTTTGCAAGTTTGCGAAACAGTTGTGTACGAATACCTCATGGGGGTTATATACCTTCGCCATGCTTTGTTGCAGACTAAAACAATTACACTATTAACACATTTTATTTATTTATGTACAGGTACATAGTTAATATATTGTATGTAAACGAATAAGTGCAAAAAGGTTACTTAATCCATTAGGGAATTTCTTCCAGTAGGCCTGGAATTGGACCAGGGATGTTGTCAGCAGCGATGCAGGGAGGTACCGGTGAGTTCCGGACATTTGGGACCTTCTACAATGCAACAAGAATGACCACCGAAAGGGTTTTATGAGGTACAATTCCCACATAACCTTGACTTCTCGCACAAAGGGCAGGGTATCTTTCGAAGATTTGACCCGCGATAAAAAAAGGTCTATAGTTGGAGAATTGCATGGCGAATAATGAATTTCCGATGCAATCAGTAAAACTAAATAAAGACTAATATACTAGTTAAAATCTATAATAGTTTAAATTGGAAATCAATTTCAAATTTACAGGCATCAATATAAAAGCTTTTTGATGCGCTTTTTAAATTGCCAATGTCCTAACTTATCAAATTGCTGGAGGAAGTGTATTCCAGAGTAGAACTGCATTAATGATTGGGTCCTCTTAAATTTGTACGTACCGATATATTTATTTATTATTATAAGCATGTTATCTATTATTAATATATTAAATTTGTTTTATGCCTAATGATGTTTATGTACTGTAATATAATTCAATATTATTTTCATATGTATTATCACACACTTTTTGCTTCTCGAAATATAAATATGTATATATATTCTCTGATGCTGACTCGTCTTTTGTGACGTATACAGCTAATCTGATACGGGACCCTCGGCCTGATGGCAAGGTGTTGCCGTTGCATTACGCCCAAAGGAAGAGTTTGATACTTGGATATATTGATGAGAACTAAAACGAATTAAAAGTTTGATCACAACTCTGTATATGGGGAGCAAATAGCCCCGAATTCGTTTTCGCAGGAACACTTATTCTCTGTCTCCTCAACATCCTACGAGAGGGTTTCTCCTTTCACTTATCCAAAGTAGAATATAGAACTCGTCCTAAAATTTCCGCTTCATACTACCTCATAACATCTCTGCACAATCCAAGGTAGACTGTAAGATATTGCCAATTGCATTAAGTCTACCTTTACACAAGGTGTGAGAAGAAATAAATGGAGAAAGAATGAGAATAGGATTCGGATATGAAGCGTAGATTTTAAGATGAGATCTAGATTCTACATTGGATGAGTGAACGGAGAATCTCTTTCATTAGTACATTGGATTAAAGATGGATGAGACAGAGAACGACGGTGTTCATTCTTATTCATTCGACGAATTAGGGGTCACTTGAGCTGCTCCCCATAGTTGTGATAAAACTTTTTAATTCGTTTTAGTTCTTATTATATCCAAGTACAAAACTCTACCTTTGGGCGTAATGCATAACCTTGCCATCAGGCTGGCCCCGTATCAGACGTGCTGTATACGTCACAGAAGACAGGTCAGCATCAGAGAATATATATACACCTTGCCATTACCGACAAACAAACATACATTAAATGTATGTGAACTTATAGCAATAAGGTTTACAAGTTATTAGGCGGAATAAATACAACCACTTTATAAACAATAATGATATTCATTTAAACGTGTAAAAAAATATTGGTTATTGTCGAATAAAACAACATATTGAATTAATATTCATTTTATTTATTTATTTATACTGCTTGTAAATGTACTTGTAAAACAGATTAAGATAATTATTAAAAAACAACTGTGGAATCAATGGCGATAATAAATAATATGCATAACGTTTTTGTGTATTATATAATGAACTTGTGTTGTAAACGGCGGTGAAGGGGTGATTCCTCATCACCCACCTCATTATTCTGGAACACAGGTGCGCCGGGTCTGTTGAAACCTTCCAAAAAGTTTAAACAAACTACAGCACAGGGCACAGTGATTACAGCGCACAGGAAGTCAACAAAGCTGGCTGTGATATGGTTACTGGAAACATGTCACATCCACTTTGCCGGCGCCCGGCGCGCCTCGTGTCCACCCGTCACGACGCGCCCCAACCCTCAATGTAACCCACCCACCCTTACCCCCGGTGCTGGCCCGCCGGTCGCTTGACGCTCATCAAAGCTGGCTGTGATATGACGCAACGAACACATCATAGCCACTTTGTGAGCACCACGCCAACCCTTAAATCTTCACGTCGAAATTCAATTTTCTCTCCCCCACCGTCAACCCTCACCTTTACCCCATCCGTAGGAACCTCGCAGAGCAGCGTTGTCTAGTGGTTGATCGGCGAGTGGTTCCGCAGCCCAACTCGTCAAAAATGGCTGTGATATGAATAGACAACATGGCACAATCATTTTTACGAATGGGCCACAGCTTCCCGCGCCCGCACCCCCCACCCCGCCGCTACCCCTTTCTCTGTGCGTTTGCGGTCGCGTCGTGTACTCCGTAAACCGGCCACATCAAAGTGGCTGTGATATGAAGGCCAGTAGACATTTCACCGCCGCTTTGACAGGCCAGGCTCGGGAAACTATCGCCGGCGCGGCGACGGCTTCGGCGGGGGTGCAGGGGTACGGGGGTTCGGAGGTGGCGGTGATGGAGGCGGTGGTAGGTTGCACTGCAGCCGCGTGGCTCGAGACACACCGAGCAGGCACAAATGGGGCCGTGCTCATCAAAGCTGGCTGTGATAGCTATAGTGATCTATAACAAACCGACTTTGATGACACGACCACATAGAGGAATCGACGATCGCGCCCCACCTGCAAACAATCATTAGCGAAATAGATTTTATAATACGGACGGCATGACCCGAGGCTGTGGGGGGTTAAGAAGAGGGTGTAGCGAGAGGGTGGGGGTAGTAGGGGAGAAGGAACGGGCACGCCGCCGGCTACTTACGCAGTAAACAGACTTAGTGTACACTTATACAATATTAAATAGCAATTTAGCATTCATTCGTTAACTCGTTATAATATACAATTTTGTTTACTGTAAACGACACTCAATGCACAGGACAGCACAGAACGGAGCACAATAATAACATAGGTACACATGCTCGAAGTAATACTGTCATAAACGCTGCCAGGTGAGTGAAGGTTCTGCTGCACATCAATACTTCTCAGCGCTTGCAGCGGACCAACGTTCACACGAAGCGAATAGATCACCTGATGTTAAGTGATAAGCCTGCCCATAACGGGCCGATAGTAAGTCTCGTTACAGTAATTTTACCAGCATACAGCACCATTCAAACCAGAACACAGTAACGGTACTGTCCGAACGAAGCATCATCACAATATTAACATATAGTAAATGTGTATATCTTGAACCAATGCGGACCAGGGTGACAAGCTACAGCAGGCAACGACTCATACCCATCAATTGACATTAATATACAGAAACAACATAAAACATAGTGTGTAATAAAAACTGTTGTGATGAAGCTGTCCCTACTAGCGCGAGGAAGCATTGTAGGGGAGATCGATGAAGGAGACTGGTGGAAATAGTGTTCATATCCCAGTCCCAAAGCCGAACTGGGGCAGTGCTGGATGTGAACGCCGCTTCTCCCTCCCCACCTCATCCCCCCGCTGTAGAGACGACGAAACTGATAATAGAATTATTGTCGTGATGTAATATAATAGGTAGGAGTGCCCTAGCGATATATCAATTTGACCTTTGCGCTCGCTGCCGCTGATAATACACAGCGCCACCCCCACCACAACATCACCACACCCGATGAGTAGGGGGAGGGATGAGGAAAATAGAATGACGCCATTATGAAAGAAGAGTAACTGAGTAGAAGGAAAGAAAAGGATGATAGAATTTAATTAAATTAAAATTATCTGACGAGCCTTAGCCCATACTAAGGGAGGGGATGATAATAATTAAAAAATACATCACCACACAGGACTACCAAGCCATTCAAAACAATGCAACAAGCGATATATTGATTTGTGTTCAGAGAGTAGGTGGTAGGTGGTGAGTGGGTGGGGGGCAAAACACACACCAGGAAGCGCTACCTGATGATAGGTACAACAAATGTGCTAATTACATCATGCAAGTATCCGCATTACGAGAATGGGGTGGTAGAAAGAGGGATGGGAGGAGTGGGTGTTTTATTGCGGGAGTATCGAGTATTGATGACGTCGCGGCGGAGTTTATCCAATATGTATCCGCTATCATAACGTGTATATATATATACCTATTTATACGTTATATATATATGTAGATGTGTATTAATGTAGTTGAAAATTATATCGCAGTAAGTACGCGGCCTCGACGACAGATAAAGGTTTTCTGTTGTGTAAAGTGAACAGCAAAGCAGCGCTCACCCGACCCATATTACGTGGTGATCTAAAACAAAAAAGAAATTTGGTCTATATATTTGTATTTTGAAAGTTAAGATATTTTTTTTTTACTGCTATTTCTGTTCAGAACATATGTAAATGTACGCGCGGGCGACCTTTTAATGTTACCAAAACATGTATAAATATTAATACCAACGATGATCCGCAGCCACGTTTAACAGACAATAGCATACACACTTAGTGTTTAATTGCATTTAATTTGCGCATAACTTAACTAAATAAAGCAATAGCAATGTAACATTAAGCATGATAATTGATCAGGAGCACATCGTACATAACACTAAGACACACACATGCGCACGCGCACGCGTACAAAACAGGACGGAATGGAACAGGCGACATGGATGTTGATGGATCTTCTCGTCAGGCTGCTGGCGGCTGGCGGCGGGCGGCGAGTGTGCTCAGTCCGCATGAAAGACAAGGTAGTGAGAATTTGCGATGTACAGGACATCTCACTACCCATGTCTTTCACGAGGCAAAGAGCAAGCGGAGCCGGAGCAGCGCCCGACTGCATTCCGAGTGTATCCCGAGTGCGGCTGCACCAAAGCTTCTGGTGAGTGTTTACCCACGCAGTAGTAACCTTATTACGCCGGATCTAGCCCACTGTCACAGCGTTGAATAAAGAGAACACAAAAAACCTATTCGATTATATTTCTACCTAATGAAAATAGAAAATTTATTTCTCTTGTGCAACCTAACGGCACGAAGCGGCATGATGAGGTCAACAAGGTATAAGTTACGGACCGTATTACAGGATATTTACGAGCTCCGCGTAGGGGGAAAGGAGGCGTAGAGCGAACTTAGGTATTGAGAAATTAAATGAAAACGACTCGCAGACAAGTTGTCGGAGAATCAAAGCTGTGTTAAGTAATAAGTATTTTGAAAACAAGAATCGTGAGGTGACTCTACCCTAACCTCTTTCTACTCTGCCGTGCCTAGTCTCCCGATGTAGAATTAAGAGAAACCTTTCCTGCCTCCAACCTAGATGAGGCATGTGGTTATCATTCCATGAAAGTACTAAAAAGTTATATTTCTATTCGCCTCAAGAAGTTGAGCGCTTTTTCCTTAGACTCTCCTGATATATGCTTAACATATTCAATTGTATCTATTGCCCAGGTCGTGATAAGTGGATATGTTCTGGAGTATTTTAACGGATGAAGAGTGTCTCTTCAGAGTGTGCACCTGCTCAACCTTTATTCAGCGGAACGAAGGACTCGTTCACCCTATCGTGGTGGTGCGAGAGGGATGGGGTATGTGGCATAGGGAGGCGACACACATTACACACGCTGCCGCATATCACGTGCACTGGTTAAGTTTATAAAGTTCTTGCTCGCCCATTTAGTTCTCCGTTGTTATATAATAGTATTACTTGGACTGGTGCTTCATCATCACAAATCAATAATAATTCATTGCCCACTAACCAAACTATATAGGAAAGTATTGTATGTAACATTGAACGCCTTTGACGGTAGCGGGGCACCGAACAAACGATTAGTTTTAATTTAAAATCTAGATATAGTTTCACATATACAATATATTATTTAGATGAAACGTAGGTGGACAGTAAATTAACTTTCAATATGTGCTGTCAAATAACTGGGTCAAAAGGTATTCTCACCCCCACAGTTGTCAGGTTGTGTGAGGAGGGGGGTGGTGGGGGTGCAAACGGATATCTACCCGGGGCTTCTTTGACATTTAAGTCCGTTACTACACCGCCGACATAAATAGCGATTTGCGTCTGTCAAAATTAATAAGTTAACGAATGCGATATGGGGAACAGTACGGTATAAAACTGAACAAACTCACTCCCTAATAGTTCAGAAATTAACACTAAGAACATGATATAGGTATGTAATATGTAATATATGATTCTATCGTGATAATAGATGATAGTGTGGACTACATTTCAAAATGTGATGTACAGTATAGTATTTTTTTTCTTATACTCTTATTTTGTATGGTGTTTCGTGATGGTACATAAGTTATATATTGTATATGCGCAGATCTTAGGCGCCGGGGGCCCGGCTTTTGTAGCTAAAACAATTGTTATACTATTTCTATGAACAGTAATATTAAGACAGGTGGGCGTAGTGCATGGTAAAGTTATTGTACAACTCGTGCTTAAGTGTAAAGCTCACGCTAAAGATTACTTGCTGCAGCTAGGCGCGAGTAGGGAGAGAGGGGGTGGAGGGCATTGCACTCATTAAACTGAATTCCCGTAATCCAATATCCAATGTACATTACACAAGGACTGTTTGTGCAGCGGCGCACGCGCACAAACATAACAATTGTTTTTGTTCAATAGGCAATATAAGTTAAATCATTAATAGTTAATGTATTGTATCGTTAACGGTAGTGCAGTGTGAAGTATGCAGCGGCAGTTTGCAACGCTGATGTTACATGAGGTTAGTTTATAAACAACAGCAGCCGTTCAAAGCTCGCCTATGCTGTCCCCAAGTAAATAAGCTGGTCGCCTGACTCTGCCCTCTCGCCGCTCACTACTTACTTTTGTTCTCCACTACATATTAATAATTAACATCCGCACATACCTTAAGAAATAATACGTTGAAGAAAATTATGAAAAATTTACAAGCGTTTAAGATACATTTGAATTTCCGTACTAGGAAGAGATTAAACATTGGCAGCATCGACTCTATCATCAGTGATGAAAGTCGCTGCGTATTTACGGAGTTATGCAGAATTATAGTAGTGAGAGTAATAAAGCAGAAAAATTTTCATTGTAATAAGAAATGATGAAAAGAGAATGTAATAGATATAAAGATGAGGCCAGTTTGGTATGGGAAGCGATGCTTTGAAAGGAGAGAAAAGATGTGTAGCAAGAGAACGAAACAGTAGAAAATGTAGAATGAAAGACGTGAAAAAGAGAAAATGAAAAATAATGATGAAATGAAATGGAAATAATAGACCCCTAACAAAAAAAAACATCAATTTCGATGATGATGTGAGAAGTGGTATTTGAGGCGCCGCTTGTCCGTGTATAATATAAATGGAGCGAGACCAGGTATATACGCAATGCGACGGTGCTCCGGCGCACTCTGGACCTGTGTTACGGGGGAAGACGAGGGAGTGGGGGGGAATGGGCTCGGCTAATTTGAGCAGCTACAGTTTGCATTGTAATGCAAGGCAGGTACACACGAGTGCTCAAGCCCCGCACCATCCGCTATCGATACTGAAGCCCTCCAACCGAATCAGGATATTTTAAATTCGCACTGAAAAAAATTAACTAGAAGCAAGGATTTACAACTTGAAATTAATTCGTATATCGCAACCCCAAGTGTTTATGGAAATAGATAATTTGAGCCAATCAGCACTTTCTCAATACGTCAACAGTTCAGGTAATTGAAAAAGTTTCATATCAAACAATTACATTTAAAACAGGTGTTCTTTTAATCACTCTCAATTAAGTGATAACATGAAGAGAGTTAGTAAAACGAACAGTAGGTTATTGGTAATATAATGCAGGTGATGGAGACATACAAATATGTTATGTTCAAAACGACACAACAACACATATTGTTGTTAATTTGTAATGTAAATTGTGTTTGCAATAAATGTGCGAATAAAACGCACTCTTGCGTAGTCCAAGTGCCACCACCAGCCACCTGCGGATACCCAACCAAATACTACAGCAACCTGTGCTATCTTCGAATAAGCATACATAATATAGTACGATGAATAATTGTTACCGCTTCACCACGCATTGAATGCATGATAAAATCGCGACACCATCAAATCCACCATCCAATCACCACAAGCAAGCGGTTAGCGTTCGCTACGGAACTACTTTCGTTGCTCTTAACTTTCTTTTAATCGACAATGTTTTTAAAACAAGCACACACACGCATACCTATAACGCAATAAACAACTTGGAAGTACATTTATACCCAAAAGGGGCCAACTTTAGACATCATGGACGTAAGGTACTCAATAAGGATACGCTGTATCATTAGTAAGATTACAGAAGCTAGAACTTTTTGAAAGAGTTGAAGTTTTCACTTTAGTAAAAATTGTAACTGTTGTAGAGGAACATAAAAAACAAATTTGTAGAATGTTTAAAGAGACCTGAAGTATCCACCGGTGGACGGAGAGTGCTGAATTGCAACTAGCCGAGCAAGAAACACGACGACCTGTTGATAACTAGGCGCGAGGAATCCGATGAAACTACATTAATACCTACTCACAAGTACAGGTACTTATGTAGCAAGTGACGAAGAAAACGTCAGGGTTCCCACGTCACAATCAAGACACCCAACGTGTGAGCGAACCCTTCAGAGAAAGAGGAAGCTACTGGTTACGGAAAATACCTCGGCTTCAAATTACAGCGACGCTATATAAAAAGCTTTTAATAAGGTTAAAAAAATTACACAAATTAAATTACAGTCAGAACTGAGAGAGCATCCCGCCGTCAGCACGAACGAGGTGCCTATACCTGCACTAGAAGAAGAAAGAAGACTCTTTGATAGAAGTGAAGCAAGAGCAACTCGGAACAAAACTCAATATATAACCAGAAGACTTTTACTTGCGAAATGGCAATAAAAATAACTCAGATTAAGGAAAATGGACAAATGATAAACTAATGGGTCTGGTATACGGATGAGTGAACCGAACTGATGAGGATATTAACTATTACGTTAGGTTAGTTCCTTAAAGGTCACGGCTCTTTTCGAGCACATCTAAACAGGTGTGGGTTCAAAGCTTTTTTTTACTATTGACAAGCAAGCATGCGGCCTGCCTGATGGTAAGCAGTTACATCATACCTTTTTTGAAAGACTCCATTCTGTAGCTCCTTAGTGAAACGTCAGCAGGGAGTTCATTCCATAACTTGATGGTTTGTTAGTTCTACTTGACACGTACTTACACGAAAATATAGTGAGATAGTATGCTGGAGTTTGAAGAAGCATAAGGGTGAAACACCGCAGAAGTAATAACCGCGCTGAGGCAAGACGAATATAAAAGATGGAAAAAGTTATTTTTAAGATAGAACGGAGACTGCTTGATTGCACCAACGAAGTAATACCCAGGAGGTTCCACGGGTGTGAAAGTGGTTTGTTGAGGCTGGATGCAACAAACAACTGAAGGGATTGGTCAGGGTTGTTTACCGTTTGTTTCATTTTCATATCCACGTTAATATAAATAATTTTACTGCCGTTGTTTACTTGCATAACTATGAGAAAGGCAACAATCAGGGGAGAGTGGGAGAGCCTAACGCAACTACTTTATGACCACGACCTAGTCTGTCAAGACTGAAAGGATTGAGAAGAAGAACTATGAGCTTGTTCTCGCTTGTGACACCTAGCTTTAAATTTGTTTTAACCACTCAGTATAAAACTGCTCACTAGTAAGGCAGTTGCTCGTTGGTGGCTTCTGCCGTAGAGAGCGATGTCCGTGTAATGAACAACTGATGCCACTTGAGTATCGATACCAGTTTCCCAGTCTCATCGCACCACTCCTTTTCCTCTCAGCGACGAAGGCAAATCCACGCGTGAGATTGCCACTCAATTTATCTTAGAAATTTTGTTCATCGCATCTTTGTATTTTATATTGTAAGTAGGCAAACGAGTGTATAGTTCGCGTGATGGAAAGTATTTACAATGAAACTGGTAGTGAAGAGAAACTAGTAGCAGTGGTAATGGAGTGTGTTGTCTGGGGCGTTCCTTGGTAGAAACCTGTCCAGCAGTGACTGCTTCAGGGTTTTGCTGATGATAAGAGTAATAGTAAGTAGATAATTTTGTTTTGATTATCATTAAGCGGAATAGAGGATGCCTGACACTGACCTTGTCGAAATCATAGACCGAATCGACCCTTGTTTGTTAGTCATTGACATCAAGAGTCGATTGCAAGACGACGAATTGTGTTTTTTCATCGCATTGCTGTGTAAAAACCGCTGCTGAAACCACAGATTAACAAAAGACCGATGCAATATTCCTTTGCCCGTCGAGACTGGACAGAAACAGAGGAAAGACTGTGTGATAATCATGACGGTGGGCCCAGAAGTTGATTCTCCGGTCATGGCCTGAAGATTCTCTAAATATAAGAGTAACTTTGTAGATAAGCTACGTTCCCATCGAGCTAAATTTTGTAGGCCAAAAATACATTCTAAAGCGTAGTGGTAGTACAAAATACTAATTCTAAAGCGGAGATCAAAATTTATTAGGTTATTTTAAAACGATACAGAAGATTGATATTTAAAGAGTAGATGGAGGGGTGCTGGTAAATAGGACATAATCCACACACCACCACGGGGCCTTAATCTAATAAAGGTTTTGTTGGAAGACTTTGATATAAAGGAGCGGAAGCAATATCTTTCTCGCCATAGCATGCGGAACGCTTTCAAGCAACAATACCACGGAATAGACAATCAATAAATTGATCGCTCTCCTGCCGCCCATGCCCACGCCCACTCCCATACGCCTTCGGAGAAACTGAGGCCGAGAAGGTAATGAGATTTTAAAGAATTATATGATTATTATATTATGTGATATTTTTTTATAATTTTTAAACATATTGATATTTAATTTACTTATATCGATTATTTACGTGTACAGGCGGTAGCGGAAGGCGGCAGAGAGTGACGCATGCGAATATACATACACACACTTCGTCTCCTATTATTATATAAAGGCCACATATGCATTCTATAGGGTGCATTCAAATAATAGCTTCGGGAACCACCATGAAGCAACCGCTTAGTATTAATTAATTAAGCTGCTCGGCCAAATCTAAAAGTGCAGTCACCTGGCCCGGAGTAAAACACCTCTCTCAAAGTGTCGTCAGCGGGACTGAGGGGCAAGTGTCGAAAACCGGTATGTCAACCAAAATGAGCGGTGACCGTTGGGGCAGTTCGCCGATGATAACCAAAACCTTTACAACAACTCTTACTGCTCATTTACCATGACTTTATTCGAGATTATGTTGACCGCGGTAAAAGTTGGGGCAAACGTCGCACGGAATCCTTGGATTATGCAGTTATAAAACTCAACCGACCTTTGCGACGTACAAACAATCCATGCACGCTTCCTTCCTCTGCAACGAATGCCTGCCAAAAAATAACAAAGAAAACCTCGCATGGACAAAATAGCTTATTCTTCAGTTACTTGTATTAATAGCTACTGTGAGAAAAGGGCAAGGTAATTCTACGTAAACATAATGACCCATTACATATATCGTCGTGAGCGAAAGCAAGCTGCTCTTGAGATTCCTGGTAAATAAGGTGACATTTTATACGATATACGAATGGTAAGATTTAGATTGTACCAGCCAGGCGCCTGGGCACCTGCACACGAGTACCGCGGACACAGGCGATGCCGAGGTACTTTAACAATACATTTCGCTATAATATGTGGCGGGTCGCACGCGGAATTGCAATGTCTTTTCATATAACCGAAACAGATTGAGTTTCTGCTATGAAAAGAGCACTGCTCGGAGGTACTAACCGGATACCGATGTTATGGAAAATAGCTACTGTTACGGAAAGCAGGTCACCGAGCGTAATACACCCCTCCCCTCGTACCCTGCAGCACGCCCGCGCGCATAGATGTGCGCAGCTTCCGACACAGCCGCAGCTTATCTGTAGCAACAAACAACGAACCTAAATTCAACGATGACGCGAGAACCTGATGGACGGACACAATTGGTCCAGTGCCAATTATAAATATAATTATATCAACATGCGCAAGCGCACACACGCTCAGCGCTCTAACTGCAACGGACACCGAGAACACCAGCCCGCCCCTCCGCCTCCCAACCCTCGCCAAGCAAAGTAGTCGTCACACTGATAAAGTGGTCTATATATATATGGTCATGTCCATACATATATGTATGTATTTAAATAAATAGTATTGATGTGTACGCCGCGGGGATGGTCCACAGAGGGAGCCGGAAGCTTTCCTCAAATATCTCCTCCCCGACCGGCCCTGCGGCTACCCGCTACTATCACCAGATCGTCGGTCATCCATTTGGGGTTCTAATAATATCAATACCACTAGTGATATTGGTTTAGTTCCCCCAGTACGTTTGTAGGTAGAGTGTAACGGTTCTGTGTACTCCGCCGGTGGGTAGGAGTGGGGCGAAGCGGCAAGCGGGGGTGCCTGTGCCGGTCCGCGTTGCAATTTAGTTGAGTATTTAATGAAATGTCTTCTTAAATTATTTACAAACAAAATTATGAACAAAAAAATAATAATAATAAGAACGTTAAAATAAGAACTGACACCGGCGTTTCACATCGCGCCCTCACCTATTACAATATACGCACAGCTTTGCAACAAACATATGAGCGCTTAAATGGCCCCCTCTCTCTTCTAATTCAACAGACTATTAAGATTCTCATAAGAAAAATCATGAAAGCGGTAAAAAAATTATAAAGGCCTCTCCTCCACGTGTTGTAATATAGCGGCGCGCTCCTCAGTACAGCTTCACGTACAAGAGAGATGTGCTCATTTGACAGGCCTCTCTCCCAACACGGAATGCGGATTATTTATATAAATTTATTTTCAAAAAGAATATATCAGTATTAATAACAGATATTATAAAGAGACACTCGAAATCACGGGATCACAACTCTAGGAAAGGGAAGACATTTCACTCGGCGTAATTCGCGCACCGAAAGTGGCAGCTGTTCCTCGGCCGGTGAACTTTAGAGATATGTTAACTATTTAATTTTTTTTGTATAAGTAATTTATCAAGTTAAATAAAAAGAACTTGTATATGGTTTCGTACTAATTTGTCTTTAAAATTCACTGAAATCACGAGCCGAATAAGCCGCATAGGAGACTGTTGTTACCCTCGACGCAAACACGGCCGGCACATGATGCGCAAATAACAAAGCAAACGAATCACATTGAAACAATTAATATAAAGGCTATTTCTTTAGGTAAGCGGTTTATGAACACCAGAGCAGTATCACCAGTAGCACCAGTACAGCGAACACTGCGAGTCAAGCGTGGTGCAATTACTCGTACTCATCACATTGCTTTCTTACATTTTTGCCGCCGCTACGTTTATATGGCCACGTGGAGCCGAACCAGGTCCGCTAGTTAGACAATTCATTACCATAATAACAACTCTGTACCTCTCAAATAAATGAACAAGCATGGAGGAAACAAAGCGCCAACAATCGCACGGGCACCAGCAAAGGCACAGGTATAGCACTCTCAAAAACCAGTGTTACAAAGAAAGCCATGAGGTGGCGATGGGGCCATACCAGTACCCTGACCTTGAAACGTTACCCATTGTGAAACACTCGTACAGGAGCTGAGCAGCGTGCGCGTACTGCCGAAGCTGTCCCCTTGGGCCTGGCTCCGTGTGCAACCTGAACACCTTTATTACCAACACAGCTGTAACTGCTGCAGCTGCATGTTGCACTACACGCGCACACACAAAGCCGTCAATCAGTTCGCTTTCGTTAATATTTCGTGAACAATGATATATCTAAAGCATGCACACAACATATATGACGATAAATATATGTATGTGTATATATAATCATTAATCAACATTGCAAATTACAACACATAATACATATCAATAAACAATTCGCTAGCAGGCAGTAGCGGGGCGGAGCGGACATAAATACTGACGAACGTATCATTTGTGATATGAAAACTATAAATTAATGATCAGAGTTAAAAAATTGTATAATTACCTGTTTAAATATAATTTTCTGTTGTTTATTTCATATGGAATTGCCTTCTGGGAACGCAGAAAGGGCCGCGCGATCCGAACCACTCATGCTTCAGCTATAACAATAGAGAAAATGTTCTTTGACTTCGTTTCACACAACACAAGTTATACTTGTGTACTTCGCTACAGACACATCCAGTAATAACAACCGTAATCGCGCAAAGCAACAAATACATAAATAAATCGCGCACGCACACACATTAGATAAAATAAATCGCGCAAAGCAATTGCATTTAAGTTATAGTAACTGTATGGGAATATAGTTAAAATAGAACTTACCCATGTACCTTGAAATCAGCAGCGGCTGCAGCGCCGACAGCATCAGCGGTTGCCGCATAAAAGCCTGTTAAACAAAATACTACAATATTAATCCACCATTTAGTATATAGTATTTAGACTTGTTGCTTTAATGATAGTATATTTGATTTTATATAGGTTTTATGAATGTATGTGAAATTAAAAAGTTGCCATTGAAATGTGATCGGTTAATGTTGAACGTAATGCTATGCGCCTTTCGAATCGATCGAGCGCACAACGCACGCACACAGCACAGCGGTTACTTGAAGAAGAATGTTCATTGTTCCGGTTCCGGGATAAATCGATTCAATAGAAAGCGAGAGCAGAAAAAATCATCTCGCCTCGTAATGCCGTGTACACATATATATACATATACTATATTTTACGCCATTAATTGAATTTTAAACGTTTTTTTTTAGTACCGTTGAATTGTAAAATTTATGAACCAAACATTAACAAATGCCTCTATTCATATTATATCAAACATCAAAACCAGACTTCCCACCTCTTCTTCCCCAAATCCTCTTCCATCGTCTCCCTCCTCTCCCTTATATATAATTTATATATATATATATACACTTTTCAGCTCGCAGAGTCCGGATCCGCGAGCGCAGGGTCCGATGAAGCTTTCGCGGCCATAATAGTGGCCGAAAGCATCGACATCATTCGAAAAAAAAATCAAAACTTGTGATTTCCAGTGGTCTATATCGTCCCCTAATGGTCTACGTCAGCGGAAAAAAATTTGGGGGTCCGTGAAATAAAAATGGGGGTTATCGATAGTGGAACACATCCTTCTCACTTAAAATATTGACTTATTGCTCATGTTATTTTATAGTTTATTTAATGTTACGTATATTTTACATAACAGATACAAAATTTTATTTTGAATAGTTTTAATTTAAATTCAATTAATAAATGTATAAATTAACATGAGTGTTTTAGTTTAATTTTTTAACACTAAACTTGACTACATTTACCCCTGGCCATGTTTTTCCGTGTTGTGTGGACCCCCTACTTACCTGATATTGATTTCCTGTACATTTGTAACTGTAATCAAGTTTAGTGTTAAAAACTTAAAGTAAAAACACATGTTAATTTATTAATTGAATTTAAATTAAAACTAATCAAAATAAAATTTTGTATCTGTTATGTAAAATATATGTAACATTAAATAAACATAAGCAATCAGTCATTATTTTTAGTGAAAAGGATGTGTTGATATCCACTATCGCGGACCCCCATTCAAAAACCCCCAAATTTTTTTTCGCTGACGTAGACCCCTTGCGGGTTGTCATAGACTCCGAGGGGTCGATATAGACCACTTTAGGAATCACTGGACTAGATACTGCTAACATCGAGTAGCGCCCCGACCGCCCCCACCACCCGCAGTCTGCCGCGATGTATTGCGTTATATTTTAAATTTTAAGTGTTTTAGCAAAGAATATTGCTTCCTGTAACACTACTCAGTTTAAAAGTAAAACGATTACGATTAAATAATCGATTTATATCAAGGCTGCAGCTGGACGACTTGCATTCGATTACAAGTAGCTCAAACAAATATTTGATTCGGATCACCGTGAGCTGTAAATTTTGAGCTTTGTAATCATCAACCGTATTTACATATATGTATAGAGATATATATGTATATATAGATATGTTTGTAGACGCGTCGCGGATAACATTCGGCGTTACAACGCGTACGCGATGTTTACTAGGAGCGTTATCGTCCGCTGGTTATCTGGTGCGCGTTGCGACCTTCGCCTTCGTATGCGCGTGCGCGTTCGCGTTCACCGTCGCGCCACTGACCCCGCCCGCGCGACTCTGTTGAGCGCGCAAACGCACACCCACTGACACGTGCGCTTACACAGTGTCATTAGACACCGTATCCTCAAAGATATTCTATACTAATCGATATCACAAAAGTATTTTCCCATATAGAAATATACTCTGTTTCCTACGTCTCTTACAGTTCAGGAGCGAAGGGTCTTCTATCGATAAATCCGCTTCCACGGCTATAAAGTTATGTTTCATTGGTGATGCCAACACTCCTACTTCATTTATTTAAACAAAAACATTAGGAGTATTGCATGAGGTGCTGTATACTTCATTACCCTCGCCTCCCCGGCAATGCGGATCTAACTCCGCTCTCCTCCAACCCTCACTACTACACTCCCATCTTCATTAGGTACGCCAAAGAAGTTGTTGGAAAAGTGATAGAGAGTAATAAGACTGTAACTGAATAAATGCGTAAAAATTGTAAAAGAAATAAGTATAGAAAAATGTAATAGAA
>DWLS01002549.1:0-17847 GCA_018246255.1 Pachliopta kotzebuea | reverse complement strand
TTCATCACCATTTAATTACATTTTATTACTTTACATTTTGTTCCCTTACGTTACGCCCGCATTTTCCTATTATTTCCTTTTTACTTCATGTATTATTTCTTCTCTTTATATTATTTGTTTATTTTCCATTTTGTTTTTCTCAATCGATTCTCTTATAACCTTTTACAGAATCCTAAAAATATTGAGAGACTTCCGTAATCACTTATCGCTTTCACAATATTAGTCGTTGATTAGAACACAAAGTTTGAAGAATCAGGGTCTACCTTTATTGAATCATTTAAGACATACGAGTATGTTATTTGGCAAGAAAAAAACCAGTGAAACTCCCGTCCATGGAGGATTACTTCAGAGAATGCTCGAAGACTTACTTCGAAAAACCATCCTCTCACCACAATCCTCTGGTAACCGATGCGTCCAACTACAACCCGCAACCGAAACCTAACACCCGTAAGCGTAGACCACGCCATGTACTAATCCAGCCATCACAAGGGGTCCAATACACCACGACCACGCACTACACTGTAGACAGCACCTGCACACACGACACTCATCAAACAACCACCTCCTCTGACATCACCAACACTCGCCTCATTGCAACATCACACCGACCTCGCTTCAGAGCGCGGTGCCCCAGCTACACTCACACCGCGTACACAAGGTACACCCGCGTTACCGGACGGTTCTCATCGCCCAGAGCTTCCGACGCAGGCAAAGGTGGTCGGAGAAAGGACCCGAGTCCGTCTTCGACTACCGAGTAGACTCGCTAGTTTAAACATACACGTAACCAACACACATATTATGAAAAATCCGCCACCGGATAGCTACACTCCCAAGAGCAGTAGCAACACTAGGTTAGGTTTAGGTTAGTAGGCCGTGGGCCCCGTGGTCCGCGTGCCCAGTATCAGATGATCTGTATACGTCGTATTAGACGAGTCAGCGCTATCATCATCAGAATATATTAACAAACCAGTATATTAAAAATAAGAAAAATATTTTAGCAATACATAGTTGTTATAAAAAATTAGAAAAATAAAATATCTGCAACTGTATTCACTGATGCGTAAAATCCTATCCTTCTAGGTGTCAAGCAATCTCAAGCGCGCAATGTACCACAGAGTTATTTTTTAAATAAGAAAGTGAAAAGCGGTAGTCCTTGTTCATGATAGCAAACTTTCACATTTTCAAAATGGGTAAATGTATGTTTACAGAATTTATAACAAAAGTAGTAAGGTAAACTATTAATGATACCATTTCAAATCTTTTACTTTCTCGTTACTATATCTTTTTTTGTTTGTTTTACTTTTACACCATGATAATTTTAGTGACCGTTTCAATCTCATTAATTATGTTTTAAATTCTAAATTTCTGAAGTTACATTATTGATTACTGGAGTTGCAAACGTCCTCACGTATTTCTTCACTTTGGGAAATGCATACTCTGGAAAACGATGTAAAACATAAAACATATTATTAGAACACAGAAATTTATACATAAATTATTTACAATCATAATTTTAATTCATAAAAGTTATAATTTTCATAACACTTGAAACGAAATTGAAGTCATAAAAATTAAATTTAAACATTTTGTTCATTCATGTTGGAATCTACGATACCAAGCAATAGGGCGGAAAATCCATTTCTTGAAAGTATTCTCGTGAATAAACTAACGCCGAGAAGTGTTGTCAAGAATACAAAGTAAGATTTTATTTTTTATTCTAGTGGCGCAATTACTTGGAACTGTAAGGAATAGTGTAGTAGTTTCTAATATGTGGTATACTTCAGAAATAAATTACTTTATTTGTGCAAATAGGACGAGATAAGTAATAATTATAATTATTTTGTAAACTAAGAGTAAAGTTTCTGCCGTATTAGTATTTATTTGAATGTTAGAGTCAATTTGATGTTTTTAAATTATACTTCAATACCTAGAAAGTACTTCTACCAACAAATAAAAAAAATTAACTAGTTGTTCGTGATTTAGTTTTCGTTTGAAGTTGTTTTCATGAAATAAAAATTTATACAAAAACCTTATAACGATAACCTTCGCAGCACTCCACAGATATAAATTATAACTTGTTATTCTGTCATTATCCAATTTTTATATTTCATGAAGTTCATTATTTTTTATTTGTAAAGTTTCCCATCTTATTATAAATAAAGTTGAACACTTTTATGTTAGTAAGTAGATAAACATTTAAATTTTCCGTATGAACGTAAAAAATGTTGGACATTCCGTTTGAAATCAGCCAAGTAGAAAATTAAAACATAGAAACCCGGCATTAATTTTACATTAATATATGACCTATACAGATACAGAAGAAAAATCCATTCACACAAAATATTGAGCGATTAATTAACTTTTTTAATGTTTATAACAGTTAAATAAATAAAAAAAACTACGTATTCATGTTTGTGTCTTAAATTCACGAAGAATTCAAATATGTAATCTGTGCTTCAATAATACGCGAAGCGAATAGAATGTGACTTACCGTACCAGCAAACCCATTTTAAGATAAGGCCGAAGCAGGTAAAAGCTTATATATATTGTAGTTATGTTGCTTAGGTAGAGTTGGTGAATGCGGTATTCGACTAAAAACTTATTTTGAAATAGGAACTTCATTGAGCACTGTTTGTAGTCGATCATCGTGCGTTTGATCTATTTTTATCAATAACTACTTTATGGTTAGTAGAAAATTATTATTGTTATTATATTTTATATAAAATTTTCATTCCATACCACACAATATAACTAGAAAATTTGCAAATTATTATTAAAACGTGTTGAAAATGCAAATAACGAATATCTGTTCTCCTATGAGTTGAATTTTATGTGCAAGTTTACAAACTATTCTGCAAGCAAATTGACAATTACGTTGCTAATCTCTGTTTAAGTTTTCATTAAAATGTATGCATTCTGCGATTGGCAGTCGTATTAGGAATGTAATTGACTGTTTAATATGTGATTTACATTAGCTCGTATTATTGTACTACATAAAAGAACGATGGGCATACAATAATACTATAATGTGGTAAAGGAGAAGATCTATGTTATACCTACTATTGAAATACATATACTACTACTAAAACTATATGCATGCGAAACTACATAATAATTATCTTACCTTCATACAATCGTTATTTAGATGTATATATTAACATGTGTTTTATTAAGCAACCAGCATTATCCGAAAATTTTAACCGTGGCATTATTCGAAATCATATGTGAGTAACATACAATGTTTTGGTTGACGGCAGGATTCATTTTGTTTTCTGATGACACCGCAAAGGGTGCAATAGGGGTGCAGGCGAAAACACTAGATGCTCATAACGTTTACTCATTTGTCCACAGCGTTACATAGTTTTGTGAACTCGAAGCTCTGTGATTTTTAGTAATTTTTTTAAAATCATTCGTTAGGATAGACCAAACTAAACCAAACTCTGATTAATTTAAAACATATCAAAATCGAATATCCCCTTTAATTATTGTTATAGTTCTAATCAGTATATATAGGCTACAGAAGGAGTTGTTTTAACATTTTTTTACAAAATAGGCGGAGGGAAGTGCTTTCGCAATGGCAAATCGTCACCGACGCTCAAGGATGGTCACAATACCCGGAAGCAGGTTTCTGGGTTTTCGAAAAGAGGGACATTTGATTTTTATAGATCCTTAAGCCATATTGGATCTAAATACAGGACCACAAACAACAGGAACACAGACGTCATAAAATAGTCATGCCAGATATGATTTTTGTTTGAAATGAACTTAAAAGGTTTTATACCAATCTACCAGGCATTCCGGATAAAGTTTGCGATTGTGTGTTATAGACGAAAAAGAGCAGCTGGAAATATAAAACAGAGGTCAACATTTTTATTTAACATATTACATTAATGTATATGAATACATTCATTTACGTCAGAATCTATCTGCCATTCGCAAAAGAAATGTCTGAGTCCTGATAAAAACAGACGCAGTATACTCAGCGAGTTGCGTACACGTTTTTATGATGCAAATTATTTTACAAGTGACAAACGTACTGTTTAAGAATCAACGGTTTTACTTTCACACATTTTCATTAATATATTCATCAATGCAATAAATAGTATGCTTTAGCGTGGTGATATATTTTTAACCTAATTTTTAACTAAATTAAGTAATAAATCATAATTAATTTAAACATCTCAAGCGACTGTCATATAATCTGTTATGATTATTTTTTATTATTTAATTTACCATAAAATTTCGATACACATGTCGCCGTAAAATTTCAATCAAAACCGTGATTGAAATTTCATTCACAAAATGCAATGTCCTAGCAGGTAATGGAGAGGTAGACCAAAACGCGGACGCGCGATATTTTTACATCAACTGCTGTCCCAATATGTTTGACTTGTTTAATTGAATTGTGAAATGCTGGATGAGAAAATAGATATCATGAATTAAAGTAACATCATTGACTAGTAGATTTGGCTTGTTCTTTGTTTAATCTTTGTTAACACTAATAGTTAAATAAAATAATTTTCCGTAAGAACAATCCGTGTTGTGAGAACTATGCTGTACCTATACCTCTCGTGAAATATGACTAATGACAGAAAAAAAACCCTTTTTTCTCTTCATAATTTTTTTTTTATTTGACGAGACGCTAAAACGAGCTAAGTGTTCACGGGTAAGTGATACGCTTGCCCATAACAACGTAGTGCTAGTAAATCATAATCATTCATTACTCGAGAGATATAAGATTTATCAAAATGACATTAAAGTTTAAATTTTTTATAGTATATAAATTAAGTAAAAATGTAGTTTCACAAAGTAATCCACCGTTTATTAAAATATTTTTTTACGGATTTTATTTTGTTTATTAAATTGTTTTTATTTTCTTTACTCCTCGTTTCGGCTGCTTTGCAGACCCTTCGTGATCACGGCTGCTACACAGCGGCCGAAAATTAATCGGTACTCCGGCAACGGAGACCGTCTAGGTAGGCACCACGGCAGTTCCTATTTCTGCGGCCAAACAATTCTGTGCAAACATTATTGTATACCAGTTTGAAAGGTGCTGTGAGCCAGTGAAATTACACTTACCACTAAGTAAACAACTCGCTAGTCTCGTCGCATCGTCGTGTAAAAAAAAAACACAAAACGAAAAAAAACCGTAAAAATTATTTCATTAAAAGTATAATCTTCGCGTAGTTATTAGAAATCATTATGTAATCAACCATGTAATGTTTTTAAGAACGCAGCTGTGAAACTGTCAAGTACATTTATTTTCGATGGTATTTCGCGAGATGTACTGTGCTCCCCATAAAACTTACAAAGTGCAAGAGACAAAATGGACATAAACAGAAAGGGTAACTAAAAGTGTGTGACAAATCGCAATACCATACTCATCTACCTCGCAAATTCTTAAAGCAAATAGCGTGCCTTCACAGCTAACTCATCCATACATTAAAAAGCCTCACAGAATTTACCCGGGATAGCCATCATGAACCCACGCACCCACACATAACCTTACGCCACGGACCGACTCCGAAGGTTTTCCTTGACTTTACGGTGGGTGAACTAAGCGACGGCTACTGAGCCCAGTATTCGGCAAGTTAAAGGATCAACACCTACTATAAAGAACATGTTCGCCGTAACTTCGTAACAATCTATTATCAAAATCTAAAATAAATTAATATAATGAAAAACAACAATATAAGAAATGTGCAACATTCAGTTATTCAACTCACCTGAAAATAATTTACCGCTTCAGAAACAATAACTGAAGTTATCCATTGTATCCGTTGTTGTTTGTTTCTGCAACATCTTCGGCACTTTCTGTTTGTAACAAAAGTTAAACAACAGTAATAACAAATCCTTGTTGTTGTTTTGTTCTTGAAGGGCTACGGTTATTTTAGAGCTATACACTAAAGATATATTTTAAATTATCTGCCTTTGTTTGGTTTTACCGTGTCGACATGTTAGTAACCATTACAAGGTGCACTAATATTCTAAGGATAGATCGTAAAGTGCTGAAATAATGTGTATATATATAATACATATATTTACTTAAACCTTTCATATTCATCTTGATATCATACCGAAAACTTATAAATGTAAACTTTGCTTAATGGCAAAATAAATAATAGATTTTTTTTAAAGACACTTCCTATCGAAATTAGCGGTCTAAATAAGCGACCACATTGTAATGTGTTTTTGCAACCATATAAATAAGTACGAGTAAATGATTCGAAACGCCAATACCGATAGCACGTCATTAGTAATTTTTTTTATTCGACGAGACGAGAAAGACGTTACCGTCACCCTCGACATCTGACTGAACTTTCATTCTGACTGAACTCACATTCGCAAAACAAGTAGGAAAGCGGCCCAAGTACTGGGTTGGCTAGACCCCTTTCTGTGCCAAAAAGCAAGTTCTTATTAAGGCACAATCTTCATCTTTGCAAGCTATGCGCGAGATCAGTAATGTCTTACGCTAGCGGAGTCTTCGCCCACACTTCAAAGACTCGCCTCAAACCATTACAGGTACTCTAAAACCGATTCACCCAGATCGCTACAGACGACGAATGGTACCAACGCAATGTGGATCTCCACAGTGATTTCGAATTCCCCGCCATAGAGGAATACTTTAGAGAATGCACGAACTTCGAAAAAGCATCCTCTCATTCCCACTCTCTGGTAACCGATGCAATCAACTACGACCCGTAACTGAAACCCAAGTTGTAAAAAAATCATGAAAACTTTTTAATAATCCATAATAATCATTAACGCATATTAATACATTACTTAACTTGATAAGTATATCCTTCTCTTGTCTGAGAAAGCAAAGAAAACCATGGCCATTAGTTTGGTGACCACCTGTTAGACAATACAGAAAATGACAACAAAACACGAGCTGCTGATAATGTTTAGCTGGGATGGATAAAGTGCAGGTGCAACGCTCACTACCACTACCCGATGTCGGGAGTTCAGCAGAAGTTCGTCATGTCTATGCAGGGTTAATGCGATCTATAGACTTATATGACGCGACTGTATGGGCTAAGAGGCTGGCCATCCGTCGCTGTAGAACTAAAATCTACAATGTCCAGTGAAGAATGGTCATACGGATCATACAAGTATACAGTACAATATACTTCAAGATGGCGAAAGTTTTGACTTACTTCCTACCTGTGGATATCCTGGCGGATATAAATGTGAGGGTTTACTAGCAGATTCGGGCCATCAGCCAGAACGATGGTAGAGAGCCAGACATAGTACTCATCTCAAAACAGCTAGACCGCAGGAACGATGTAGGGCCTTTGCACCGTGGCACGCTATGCCCTCGGAAGAGAGTTATAGCGCAGAAACGCGTTGTTGCTTGCCGCGGTTGTGTTCTGAAGGGAGAACGCGTAACTTCGCCAAACGCTGACGACGATCACCAATTTTTTTTTATGCGTCGATCGAGACGAGACAAATGTTTGCATATTATTATTTGGCTACAGAAAAAGGATCTGCGGTAGCACCTACATAGATAACAAGTCACCGATCACGGCGACCTACTACCACCTTACTATCTTTCCTCCAGAAGACAGGGTATCTTGTCGAAGATCCCTCTCTTCCTCTTTCGAAAACAAAAGAAAAAGAGGAGTAGCCAATTTTAAAAAGGAGCTGAACGTTCTCAAGTTTCTATAGTTTACTATAATTCCCGTTCTTAAAGAGAGGATGTGCAGAAACGTCAAGACGCTATGTAAACTCACGTAGCACGAATAAAATAAACGGGAATTCATCAGGTCCCCAGGATTCTTCAACGACGAAGCAAAGTTTGTAATACCCCTTTTTGCAAAATGTAGATTCCGCGCAAAGAAATGCTGCAAAGGGGTAATTATGGTAATACCGCGTTACCAATAATTCAGAGGAGAATTATCTGCAAAGAGAGAGGATAAGCAAGATAGAAAAGACTTTTTGTTGAGTTTCAGTAAACTTTAGGTATTAAATTATAATTAAATTATTTTATCGGCGTGTTTTAAAAAAAAAATAATGTGTTTATATATGTCAATTTACGACTTCTCATCTAAACGTCAAGACACAGTAGTTTTTAGAATAATTCGAGGTATTTAATGTTCATACTCAGAACTTTAATATAAACAAACATTTAAAGTTATTTTTTTTTAATTCTCAGTATAAATTAACAATTTCTTCTTTAGTATTTTGATTCCGTTGGCTAAATAATAGAAACGTCGCTTAAAATTTACTAGTATCTTAAGGTCAATTTTGGTTTACTATGAAAAAGAAACCTTTGCATGAAAACAAGTAGAAATAATGAAACCGTACACGTAAACGCACAAGAATATTTGCAGAATATGTGCACATAGAGTTGTACATTTTTACAGGGTCTATCATTACACCATTTTCAAAATGATGTTCTTCACTAAAAAATTTGAAATTTAGGCACAATACGAGTACGATGCGAGTATATTCATAATTACACGATATACACGATATTATACGATAAATTTGTCATTAACTCGTAACAATTAAGGTAGCACGACTCTGAAACTTCTTGCCTGGATAATATTAGAAGAGTTCAAAACAAAGAAGTTTTCTGGAGACTGGTGAAAAGGAACTATTTGGAATCACAAAATTAAGTTGTCTTATCTGCATTTGTGGACGCGGACGTCCATCGGTTGAAATGATGATGATGATCTGTATTTATTGATTTCTGTATTTTCACATATTTGTATGTTTATTTATCTTCATTTGTATTTATATATAGTATTTTAGGTACGGGATGTCCCCTGGCCATATGGAGCGACGATCTACTTAAGGCGGCTGGCAGGAACTGGATGCTTGTAGCCGAAAATCGGGATAAGTGGCGTTCCTTGAGAGAGGCCTATCTCCATCAATGGACTACCGTAGGCTGTTAATGATGATGATTATTGTATGTATATGTATATATATAACTAAGTATATGCACTGACCACATTTTTTTTATCTTCTGTATCTAACTTTCTCGCTCCACTTACCACGGCATCTCCGACCTCCTAGATTGACTGGTAAAGAATGCCCATAGGTATTAAATTCGCCTATGGGACCCTAATTTTTGATGAATCAATAAAGATTAAATAAAATACATTATTGTATATATATATATACAATAATATTCGTTATTGAATACAATACGTCATATTACACGTTTAGTTTAGTTGAAGATGAAAAACTCGTCAGACAAAAAATAAATCTAGAGACATTCAAATGCGGCTTTAGAGACAAGACGACGTCCGCCCAAATAGATTATTAAAAGTTGTATACAGACTGTAAAGAACAAGGTCTGGATGAAAATCGTATATCTTAATTAATCTAGCGATAGGAACATTTAAATCAAGAAAATCTCTTTAAAAAGAAGATTTTTAGTGAAACAGTTAAACATTTTCCGCGCGATGTAGCGAAATGTCTTTTGTCATCTCATTTTAATAAATCCTTTTTGCAACGCTGCGTCGCTGTGAGTAGAATATTTTTAAGTAAGACAAAGATATTTGTCTTCATTTGCAAGAAGAACCGGCATACCGGATGTAAAGACCAACCTAATATATGTAAGTTATGGGGAATGCTCTGATAAAACAATGAGTTGTAGAGTAAAGAATGTGTTGCATACATATATAACATTTTACTTGTTCTTGTTCTAGATTTCAAACAGATGTTTACATTGATTATTAATTAAAAAAAATCGCCATTCCAGTAGACAGGACCGCAACGTAGAGTTTGTTTAATTACGAAGAGTGCTGAGCAATGTGTAAGCAGAAATCCGGTTATACAAACTCTACTAAGAAAATTATCGCTAAAACAAACATCATTCAATAAAATTATCGTAAAAGGTGATTTATTATAGATCTATAGAGAAACTAAAAATCAATTATGTTAACTTAAATTATTTAGCGGGTGTACGGGGTCCCACACAACATCTCTCGGTAACTCAGTCAACCTCACCTGCTCATGATGCACCCTGCTAACCAACAAAAGAGGCTCTGGCACACAACCAACACGCATTAGGCCAGCGTGATGAGAGACGGCCCAAATCCCTCCACTATTGGAAGAGGCATACGTTTAGCAGTGGACGTCTATTAGCTGATTAAATAGTTATTTAATTAGTCTTAAGAATATACGGAATTACTAGATTGTGCATTTGAGCAGATACAATCAAATTCTACTTACGACTATTTTTTATATAGCTATCGTTTCATTTAGCTGTAATAAGATGTTGGAGCGTAAATAATGCTAATGCGTTTTAAAAATATGATTTTTTTAAATCAGTATTGATTTTTTTTCCGTCCCATCTTCAAAGGTGGTCGTACTATCGTCTGTCATCGTTTTCGGAAGCTCTCTCCTAATACCCAGCATAAACTATATCATGACTTGAACTTCACTTTCGACTATTATTCAGCCACAAAAGATATTCCATAGAAAAATTAAACACGTCATTGAAAAAAGTACAAGTTGATATTACCAGCTAGCTCAAAATTATGAAACAGAATCCCGCTTGACCCTATATAGACTAATCAGAATAACCTGCGCGACTCGGTTTTAGTTAGCTTCAGTACAAATTTGGTTACCACGCAAGAAATGGTGATACAAAAAGAATGAATACAGGTGAATTTTAACTATTTTTAAATTATATTTCTTTTTGTGTCGACCAACAAATGGTAAACACCAAAAAAGTTATTACAACATTTTGTTACCGGTCACATGGAACAAAATAAAATTTGTAAAGATTTGAAACTAAGTACGAATAAACATGCATAAATCATTTGTTATATTAACTCTTTTGTCAACTGAAATTTTACGCTTTTGTATCACATGAACAGAACTCAGACTATAAATACTTTACAACATTAGTTCCGGTCTACTCGTACTTGAAAAGTTGAATTACGAATAAATAGTTCAGTTACTGCATTCATAATTTATTATACATTATTAATTAAAAATATAAAATTTTATCGATTTCGGCACAATAAATTTATTTAAATTTCTGTAAATCTAAATTTGTTTTAAAAATTTCGCCACTGTTAATATTATATATATATGTTTTGATTCTCTTTTACAATTACCGTAAAAAGAGGATGAAGTCATTGGAAGACGTTCGTGACTTCGTTAAAAGGTTCAGATACTTTTTTCCAAATCTTTTTAATCAGACGAATGTTTTATTAATAACTTTTGAAAAAGATAAATTACAATATATTTAAAAGATTATGTAACCACACAACTAGTCTGAGATGCTCTAATTACACTCGCTGCTATACAGCAGCGAAAATAAAAAATATAAATTATAAATACTTATAATCAAACATTTATACTTAAATGAAAATTATTATAGAAATAATTACTAACTAGTACCAACTAAACACTAACTAGCAACCTTCATAAGGAGTCCTATATTAATTTGTTTATATGACAGTGGAAGATGTACGAGTAGCGAGGCGATGACTTCGTGCGTTTTAATGAAGTCACGAAACACGCTTAGTTTTCCCACCTAGGATAATCTCGATCGGGACCGTATTAATTTAAGTGTCGGCACACTTGAGCAATACCGACAGGAGCTTCTTAAGCACGTCGGACTTACTAACAATGGGGTTTCTAATCAAGACGGAAAAGAGCTTTCCTAAGGATTTCTTTGTGGTACTGAAGGTAATTTGTAATACTAAAGGTGAAACGCTGCCTACTTTGTACAAATTAATTCGATTAATTTTAATGTGTAAATATAGATAAGAAAATCTAAATTTTTACATTGATATCATATTACAGTTTTTTAATAAAACCTGTCTCCTATATTGGACCACGCGGAGTTTAGAATTCTGCAACAAAAACCAAATTTTTAAACACACCATACATAGCGCATTTTTTAATTTGTTCTTTTGAGCCGCGATCCCGGAATCCGCGAGCTCAGTACCGGACAAGCTGTCTCAGACAGTCCAATGATTAGAAAAACTAAACATCTTCAGACAATACAGAGAATTATCAGTTCGTTAACTTTGCTATAAATCCAATATAAAAATGCTGAGTTTTAAGAATGCCCAGTTCACGCGTATTTTAAAATACCAATCATTTCTTGAACAAAATTTTATATATAAAGTACTCGATCATTTTTTACTTTAAATTACATTATTGTCCCTTAGATAAAATGGTTTACTTAAAGCCCCAGAGTAAAGTATCACTTAGATACGATCATCTTAAACTAAAACGGGTAACGAAAGCTGCCTCTATGAAGCTAGAGAAAACTAAGACTCTTGACCGTCCATTCCCCTCATTGTAAGATACACTCGACCCGCTGGAAATCTATATAGTTCAATTTATTATTGCTCGACTGCACTATAATATAGAGTATTAATAAATTAACAATAATTATTGTACTTCAGTATTTCATTTTGATCAATATATATCCTTTTTGATTCATAAAAAATTAAACAATGCATTTTCTTTAAGTTTATCGATAAACTGTTTACGAAATTAAGATCGTACGTGATCACAATCTAAGCTAGCTAGCAACCATAATAACAAAATTCCGTCATTCACTAATACTACACTTCGTTTACTATTAATGTTTCTATTACTTTCACTACTAGTTTTATAATAAAGACTAATCAATTACATGTAATAAGAAGACAAATAACCTATATAGAAAAAATATTTAAATTTATATTAAACAAATATTTGTGAATTTTGTTTTAGTTTGGTAAAAATTATTTCTTGTTGTCGAAATATAAGTTTCCAATTATATTATTGTTAATCTATCTTCACTAAATGTGTTAAACGTATGAAAAGTTCAGGAATATTTTTGAAGTTTATAAAGTTTTCAATTTATTTCGCATGTAACCTCCATGTCCAAAACTACTTTCCGGAAGGGTTAACCGAGGATTTTTATTAGTCGATATACATAAATAAAAACACAAATTATGTTCTTTCGTTGTTTTAATGAATCAGGTTGACAGAGCGATGATTAGATTTCGATTAATAGTAATCACTTCATATACCATTATGTAATAACACTGTAATAGCTACCTCATTTAAAGTTATGTATTTTAGTTCGAACAAAGTTTTGTTACGTAGACAAGCCATACTCATTGTTCGTCCCATCGCCTAGACTTTTCTTAGTCTTCTACAAGCGATAATATGCCTTTCTTTTAGACGAACCATTAATACTTCGCACAGAAAATTAACATGAGAGGTCGTCAGAAATGATGATAGTCAAAATAACTTGCTATTAATAAAAACGAATTTTCATAAACTATTGAATTTTATTATAACTTTTTAATTTCTAATCGAGTGTATTAAATACCACTCTTTTTGCGAGAAAACACAAAATATTTCCTTTTTAAAAACAATATCCGTTTAGAACACAACCGTGATTATTATTATACAAAACATTCGATTCATTATGTAATGGTACAGTAAGCGTTCCGCTACCTACCAAATATTCTGAAATGTAAACAATAATCATGATACACGCAAAAGATTTAACATGATAAAAACTTTATATTATACAAGAGGTAAGTTTTTTAAGGCGCAACTTTATTTGAAACAAGAAAAACAAAAAAAATAACGTATACTACAACGAAAAAAACTCCTTAATTTTATCGATACTTAGAAGGTACTGACTAAATTTTAAAAATAATCAGACACGACGAATTGACTACTTCACAACACACACAAAACGTTTTTTATATTCACTGTAAATGAATGTCGTGAAATAACAAAAACAATGTTTTTATATTCGTTATGCATTTTACTAAAGTACTAACTAAATCGTCATTGAAAACAGAACGGCATCCATTACTTAAAATAAAAAAACAAGGAAATTTACGCACTGTTAAATTTCAAACGTCTGAAAAAAGAAAGCTTCATAGTAAATGTTATAGTTATTGTCAAAAAGATAAAACAGAGTGTTTGTTACGTATTCAGCAAAACTAGGTTTTCCATTTAAAAAAGTCAACATTCAAACTTTAAGTTACTTAAGACCGTCTTTGTAAGGGACGGCCCGATTGCCAGTGGTGGAAACATTAAGAGAACTGTCTTGTATATCTGTATTTTGGAGAAAGAAAAATGTTAATTATTACTTTATAATACAGTTTTTTTTTAATACTCTTTTATTCACATCGAATGAGCAATTTCGAAAGAGAAAAAAGAGGATGTTTAACAGCTATAGATCGGCTAAAATGAAGTGATTATTACAATAATACGTACTTTTCAATTCAGTAGCTCTAATTTTAAAAAAAGATATTGAGTGATAATTCAAAAAACACGAAAATTTATAAATTAATGATAAGACTTGTAAAAGGATAGGTCTGTAGCCTATTAGTGATGGGTGTATGATATACAATGTAAAAAGCAAAGTTTGCAACAAACCAATGATCCAACAATATAGATTAATAGGATATGCATTTTTTAAATATTTACAAGATCATAAAAAAAAATATTCATGAAGGATAATTTAATTGTTCAAATAAATCACTGCTATATTAGCTATTTGACAAAAACAAACGACTATCTTTTATATACTATTCTACCACCAAAACATAACAAAAAATTTTTAAGAAGCAGTTCTTTGATTTATAGACGAGATAGTTTGTGACCAATGGTTTTGAGTAATACATAAGGTGTATTTTAACCAAATCTTAGGTATTCTATGCTGTATGTAATAAAAAAATTAATACAGGTATAAAGGCAGGAATTATTATATTTATGAGAAAGTAGTTTATCTTATACATTAAAAGTACAAAGTCTTATAATAAAATTAATTATTGTAGAGTACGTTCATTAATATAGCATAGCATACAGGAATATCTTAGAAATTCTAAAAGATTACATGTCTTTTAAATCAGATTTTATATGATATGGCCACAAGTTCAAGAAGATATTTTGATATATTTAAAACTGACTACGTATATTAAAGCTACGTTACAAAATTTTGTGTTCTGAAGACTTGGAAAATAAGGTAACTTGAAGAAAGAAAAAACACGAAGAGAAGGGTGATTTTCTTTCTATCCTCAATGTAGAAAATTGAGGGTAGAAAGGATAGACAGAGAAAAGACAGACGGTCGAAGTAACGTTTACAGCAATTATATATTTTTTAATAAATTAACATACTCCGCGGTTATTATCATCATGTGAGGCGCGGTCGTCGCATTACTTTTATAGTCATATTTATAGTAAACAAAATACGCTGAAATTAAAAACTCTAAAGGAGAAAACGTTTTAAATAATTGAAATTAATTTGTATTACCCTAAAAAAACTATTATATTATTACATTTTAAACAAAGTTCGCTCACGTATGATTTAGGAATGGGTAACTATATAAAAATATTCTCGAAATATTTAAAGTTAATGCCTTAGTAATGCGCTTAATAGTCTAACTTAACTACCTATTAATTAGTTAATGGAATCTTACTAGTCTTTTCGTGCCAATTTCAACTATTGGATTCAGTGAAGGACAAAAGATGTTTTTGTATACCTGGAACCTAAAGAGAATAAACAAAATCCCATATTTTAAAATTTAAACGAAAATAGAAATGAATCGACATTAAAACATAAATTCATTGTTAATTTACTGTATGGTTAGGTTGTATCAAATAAACGAACAATAATGATACATTGGCAATAAAATCCCAAGAGAAATTATTTTTTCTTTACGAAACGTAACGTGAAATCTTTATCATATTTATTAAAGTATGAGAAACGGATTGGCTCATGAGAGGTCAACCTATCAGTTGCCTTCGAGCTCCCGCCACAATACCGCAAAAACTCCACAACGAGCAGTGAGTGTCTCCTCCGGTCCATATACTTACACCGCTACAATAACTCTACGTTATTCCATAATATACATGCTATAAATAGAACCTTACAACATGAGGTTAAACACTACCTAATTAAAGCAAATATGTATATTGTTCTACATTCTGGGAATGTACGGGTCACGTAAAAAATCATTAAAAACTACTTTATTTACAACAAATAAATTACAAAAATACATTATGATCGATAACAAATCATGTCTTATAAAAAAAATATGAAATTATTATCGAAAGAGATTCGTTCTTTGGAAGAGAGGCGCTACAGTGCGCGAGACACAAGACTGGCTAAGCAAGCAGTAGGCCTGATCCCTTAGGATAAAGATATACCGGTTCGCGAAACCTCGGTACTCACTGTCACTATCCCAGTCACACTATACATTCCTCGTATGTTTTGTATATTGCTAAATATATAAAAGTTTTGTACAGCATTCAGAACAGGAAAACTGGTGCCTAAACAGATAATCCTACAATTTACTAAAACTTTAAGGTCTTTTAGAGTAAGAAAACCTGTTACAAACAAATAACGCGCTTATTTGAAATATATTTACGATTTCATTAAACAAAGTATAATACATTAAAAAAAAACGAGCCACACACAAAAATAAATATACAACACACACTATTATAGGTAACGTAATACAGAAATTGTATCCCAGGAAAAATAACTAAACAATTCAAGACATTAAAAAAAACCAGTTCAGTGGAGTAACAAAGACCTATCTCCACACATTAGTAATAAAAAAATAACGAAGAGATTTTTAAAAAATATAAATTAAATGTAACAAATATTGGCAATAAAAACAATATGGTTAAAACATAACTGTTACATTAAAAATTAAATAATATTTGAGAGGTAGAGGCGAGATTTTTTGAATGAAATTCAATCAATACAATATTTAAACAGTAACGTATTAAAAGTTTTATCTGAATAAGACGTTCTATCAGTTCTCGATAATACATTCCCTATAGTACACGAAACAATAGTGAGAAAATGTTGATGGGATCTTTTTATCACTAGTATTGTACATACACTTGTAACCGATATATAAACTTGGAATGTTTTTAATCTCGATCGATCAACGTACACTGCTGGCAAAGGTTATCACCATAATATAGAAGGCTTTAAATAAATATTTCCATAAACTCTTTTAAAGGTCTAATCTAGTACGTGCATGTAGGTTTGACGTTTCACATCAAGATATCCCGCAGTGTGCGCTGTATCTGCCATCGATCAACGAAAACAAAACCTGTGTAAGATCCCACGTCTTAAGTGCCGTCATAGCTTCGGTTTTCAAAAATAAATATAATGAATGTCAACAAAGTGAGTTAATGGTAAACATATCGGCATAGCGTCGTTTCTTGTTATAGCGGATTGGCGACTTCTTCTCCAGGAAGTGAATGAACGCGTGCAGACAGTAGATTGTGGAGAATGAAAACTGCCGGCTTAGGACTGCCTTCCATATCCAACTCCTAGATTAAAACATATAAACCTTTTTTATTGGTTTTAGTTTCTTTTAATACAAAATAAAAAAATATATTTAATCAATTAAATTAACTTTTTTCCCTCCAACCAAAGATCACAAAAACACTTAAAAAAATAAAAAATCTTGAAATTTATAAAAAAGTTATTTATTAAGCAAGGAGAAACTAAATCTAAATCGGTGGGAACCTTGGCAATGAATATACCATACACAAAAAGGTGTTAAACATATGACACTTCTTTTTCAAGTCGAATGATTATATACGCACCAGAGTGTCATCGTCTGCGAAGTGTAGCCACAGCGCAGTGCGATCGTCGTCAGCGGAGGCCCGTAGCGCGTGCAGCGCTCGGCGATACAGCGCACGCGCGCCCCCACGCCCCAGTGAGCCGGCCGCTTCCCACACGCACACGCCGCCGGCGCCCAGCGCGAGCCGAGCGCACGCGCCGCGGTACCGGCACCCTGCATCGTAGTGCTTTTTTTTTACTTATGTATAGGTTAATGCTTGACCACTATCCCACCTGGTGTTAAGTGAAGATGTGATCGATGATGG
>DWLS01002548.1:0-17850 GCA_018246255.1 Pachliopta kotzebuea | reverse complement strand
AACAAGTATTTGATAAGTAAACAAGGTCTCCGACAATAGTCCGAGGAATAAAAGAGCATATCAAAATAAAAAAAAAATAAAATCCTCTATCTCACTGCGTTTGTACTCGTCATCTAAAAACAAAATCGCATGGATCATTAGTGCTCCTGATTTTCACACGTCATATCACTTTTACAAATGGAGCGCAGATGTTTCGAAACTTTTATATGGTTTTCAAAATAGATCTTGTAGGGGAAATATTACTTCATTTTATTTAATTTTATTGGTGTAAGAATGTTAGGCATACCCAAAATTTTTGTGTTTCTTAAAATTTTGTATACATAACTTTAAGAAAACACTATTTTAATCATTACTATGTATTTATTAAATAGCTCTCTTAATCTTCCTTCTGAAAGTCAGGGCCTTCATACGTCACATGGCCATATAATGTAATCTGTGATTTTTGTAACATGACAGTTTCATCAAGATTTTTTTTCTTCACTAGAAGCTCATGCTCAATGGAGATATATTTTGTAAGACCGTCTTACGAACTGACCTGTCTCGTGACTACCTTTACTCTCAATAAATTTCCTTTAAAGTGATCGTGTACATTTGTACTGTTATTACCTTTTCGTTATTTTATACTAATTATATTATTTTAGTAGCACTGTATACGAAAATTTTATTATATATATTTAAAATTTTAATAATGATTCAAATAATATTTCAATTTAAAAAGTGAAAGTATATATGAACAAGTCATTTACGTGTAAATATCATACACGTAAACAAGTAAGCCAAAACAACAAATTACGCAATAAAATTTTGACGGTTAACACCACTAACAGTTTGTACGAGTTAAATATTTAAACCTTGAAAACTGACTTAATTGTACAAAAACAATTTAATCGTTAAAAGTAATAATTATAAATGTAATCGTTATAAGTTTCCATTGCCGGTCACCGTTCAGTTTTCACAGGTAGGTATATTTCTGTCCTGAACAAAAAAGTATTAATGCGTTCGGGTTGAAAGGCTTTGTAACTAAAGAAATGATCCTGATAACGACAAAACTACTATTTCTCAAGGTGAAGAATAGGACGCTGTGAAACGTAAACATCTTAGACCTATCCTACTGTTATGGTTCCCAATCTAACAAACACCTATCTAAATTGAATAGTTGAAAAATATACTGGGTATTAGGACACCGCTTCCAAAAGTGAAAACAGACGATGGTGCTAATGACCTTTGATGATGGGACGTAAAAAACTGATCCTTATTAAAAAAATATATGTTTTGACTTATCATTAGCATTATTTACGCTTCATCATGTTAGTACAGCTAAATGAAAATATAGTTTCATAAAAATACATTACTTTAATATAAAAAGAAAACAGCAATGAACACACAAAATCAAAAATAGGTGATGCTCGGGTCACTCAAAGCACGACCGCGCCGCGCGCAGTCGGTTCCGCCAGGCCCATGGCCCTATGAGATAAGATTCAAATTGTCAACAAATACGTCACTTTTCGGAAGCGGTCTCCTAGTACCCAGTATGGTAGTACAATGAGTAAAATATTGTGCAATGATGTTAATTTATTTAATAATATTTTTCCAAGATTCTCATAAGTTATAACGAAAGTTGTAATTGGCGAATAAAATTTTAAGGTATACTTGTAATAATTTTAAAAACTCCTCGATGGTTTTATTTTAGTTGTTGGTTTGATTATAACGGCACGGTAATAACAAGTTGATATTAACAGGAATCATCGTGTACGACAGCCGACGAGACAACGCCTGGCGCGTGACCCACGCATCCATGTATCCGGACCCCAACCTTGGCGAGATCGATATCTCTGGCGATAAGTTCACTCTCATGGACGGTGTAGTCGGTTTGGCGCATTCACCCGCACAAGGTCTCCTCTACTATCAACCACTCGCTACTGACAGGTAACAAAAAAAATACTTAACTAAGTAACAACTACGACACAAGCCCAAACATAAAAAAGCGGAATCGTGTCTTCTTAAGCAGTTTTATTTTATTTTTACGGATACTGTCAGGGTATACACAGGGCGGGCCTATTGCTGTAGTAGCATTAACTGCCAGTCCACACTGAGAGGCAAGATATTGTTGGTAGGTGCAAGATTAACGTCGCTGATATATACATCTCATAAATAGTTTACACGTAACCACATAATAATAAATAAGTACAAGTAAAAGTTGCAGTAAATATATAAACATACAAGTCCTACGTACACACTAATAATAAATAAATTTATTAAAATATAAATAACATAAATAGGTAAATTGAAAGCAAACAAAAAACAACATCGCTCCTGCATCATCTCATGAACTGACTGTTCACAATGGGATTAGATACAAATATTAAACAATACGTTAATGTATCCAAAAAATAGATAGATTTAATAATAAAAATGTAGATGATTGTATTTGTTGAATAAAAATGTTGCATCTTACACAAAATAGTGCAAAAAAAATTGCATACAGAATTAGAATGAAAACAATATTAAACAGTATAATTTCTGAAGGCTTCGAAAGTTTTCATTTCTAACGGCATAGAATCAGAGAGGAAGTAATGCAACGGCACATTTTATTTTGTTATAGAAAGTCCTTGTGCATCTATTCTATTTTTAAAATTACCGTCAAATGTCAAAGAAATATATCTATAGTCTATCAACAACGATCAAAATTATACTGTCAAAAATTGATCCTTTTTAATAAATCAACTTAAAACCCTGTCGAACAGTAAGTTTCACATTAAGTCTTTTAAAATTATTATTACCATTTACAATCATATTACACATGTAAATCTTTAGAATATCGATTCGATTTGACAAGAATAACAAAGAATATCAGTGGAATCATAATAGTTAAATACATAGTTCAAATACATTTATTACTATACATATCTTGGATTGACCAAATGAATGATACATGTTGTATTAAAATAAGATAGATTCTACAATATCAATTCTTAGAAAATATTGTACAAATATTTCATATATCGTTTACACGTTTACGGAACGACAATAGTCAGGTGCACATCTTTTATAATTGATACTCTCAAATAAATATATGAAAACTCATATTATTTTACATGTCGGTTTAACAATTTTTAAAATCATTACTCTAGTTACCGCCTTAACATGAATATGATATTTGTAACTTTAACCCTTTCATTATATACTCTCTAAATAGTATATTAATGATATAAAAGCGTCGAAAAATGTATCAGGTAATAGTTAGGCTATAGGTAGATTCGCGCTAGTTAGTGCGCTTTGTGCTGTACAGTTATATGGTCACGTGACGCATCTGAAATTTGTGATTCAACTGTACCTAAAATAACGAGTTAAGTCATAAAAGTTTGTCGAAATTACAAAAGACCTATGAAACAACCAGCAATGTAACCTACCTCTGGTTAATAAACCCAAATTCACAGTATTTTTTAAAAATCAATCAATGAAATATATCCAATTAATACGACGCAATCGTGACGTTTTTGTTGGTGTTCAAAGTTTTATAATACAAAATTCCCCATGTGAACGCCAAATTAAGCTAAATAGATATAACCACTTGGTTGTCCATGGAACACTATTTTTAAAATAAGAAAACGGCCAAATGTGAGTCAGAAATAATTTATAAACTGTACAAAATGTTATGTTATTTTTTATGCCACTTAATTTAAACACAATATTTTATGAGAAAATATTACTGTGTTTTGCAAACTAGCGCCATATTCTGGACTATTATAATTTCAAAACTAAAATTAGCTGAAACGGCCCAGGCGTTCACGAGTTTTAGCGACACTAACGAACACGGGCCTTCCTTTTATTTATGATGAATGGGTCCAATTTGATGACATCTTTTAATTGAAGAAGTATTAATTGTAAAGTACCCCTTCTGATTATTGATAATGACAAATAAATTTTATGCTTCAGTAATTTCTGGGTTATTAGGAATGCCTGTTAGCAAAAAGATCTTTTGATGCTGCTACATACCATAATGTCAACAGCTTCAATATATTTTATAATCTTTTGCTACAGAAGATTTAACATACCACTCATAATAGTAAAGAGAAAGGTCGTCAATAAGTTGGACACAGGAAGGATTAGGTCAAGCACCTGCAAGGACAATTGCTGCCTGCAGATGAGCGTCAAATTCTGTCATTCTTTTTGACCAACATTCTTTCAACCACTATTTAATTTACTTACATTTGTAATATTATCGATAGTGAACAAATTATAAGTTTGGTGATATAACTTATGTATATAAAAATTATTAGTTTGAGAGATAAGGCAGGGAGTTCCATATTACAAAACAATGTTAAATGAACCCTTTTACTTGAAATGGTATACTGAGAAGTGTTAAATACTTATAGAACCACTTTGTATTTAAAAATGTATTATTTAAATTATTTAATAAAGACAGCTATTTTGCTTCTTTTTACAATTTTATCAGGTTTTAATTTTTATTTTGGAGACAGGGATTTACTCAAAGCTATAATTTATTTACGGCCATAGTAGGTATGTTGCAAGATCATTCTCTACTATAAATAAGATAAAAATGGGGGACAGGAAAATAATTTGTACTAAATCAACAATCACATTTCCCATTATCCTTTAGTTAAATGGTTAGAAAATAAAGTACATTAACAACAATTAATGCTGCATGTACTTATCAGTAATATCAACTTTTCTGTAATTGAAATTGAGAATCCACATCCGGTTTTTTTTATCTAAACCATGAAGAGCAATGTTAAATAGTTTTTTATTGTCGCACATACAATAAATAGTATAATGGTTTATCAGAGCGAGAAACTATATTCAGGGAGCATAAGGTCTTATTTGGTTATCATACAGAATGTATTATTAAATTTTAACACATATTTAAAAATGCAAATTATCGTGTATTATATTGTTGTAAACTTAAATCCATTTACACATTTTGTGTACTTTTATGAGTAGAAGTAGGGCAATGAAATTCTCCCGGAGGGGGAGAAGTGTCGGTATTGCATTTTATTGTACTCCCTACCCTCCGCGGTCGTATAATTGTTGGCGGCGGAACCCAAGACTAGATCCGTTGCAGGGAGCCGGGAGGGCTTGCTCTTGCCAGCTCCCATGGCATATGGGTGACGGATTCGGGAGGATCCGTTGCTAACGCCAGAATAAAAGGCTTAGAGGGGGGCACGCTGTATGTTCCGGAGTGAAGAAAAGGGGAAGAATTTCAATCCAGATATGGAGCAGCGCGGTGCAGTCGACGCTGGCGCGGTCGCGGATATGTACGAAAGTGTTCCCGTGACCTTGTTGTAAAGCGACAATGGAGGAACATCGTGGAGGTTTTAGTCAGTGCAAGTGCGACATAACCTGCCTTTGCCCCCACGAATGTGAGGGACATGCCTTCGCATGGGCATGTCCCTCACTTTAAAAAAAAAAGGGCAATAAAATTACTTAAAAATAATGCAAACTAGAAGAATATGTAACTTTATTATGGTAATAAAGCACATTATAATATGCTATGATATTAAAATACATAAACCAGATTCTTATGTCCAGCAGTGGATGTACATCAGTTGAGATGGAGATGATACTTACGTTATACATATTTAAAAGTAACTAAAATGTAATGTATTTCTTACGTTTTTTCTAGATTGTTCAGTGTATCAACTGCGGTACTGGCTGCTGGTCCCTTGGCGGAAGGTGCTGACCTGCCCGTGAACCTGGTAGGCCGGAAGTCATCTCAGGGATTGGGAGTGTCAGTAGACCCGAGGGATGATACCATCATCTTCAGTCCTATGACAGAGACGGCACTTGTCGCTTGGAATCCCATCACAAATACACATAGGTATGTAATAAATTAATGATAATTGAATTAGTAGTTTTACAACTTCTTAAACTTTTGGGTAGCAGACTTATAGATAATAATGTAAGCTCCTATTAGATGTTTCTGGAGCAGGATGTCACTAGTATATATTGAGGGTAGTTTGTATGTTATTGATTTGTTGTAATCAAGGAATAAAATCAGTTGCATTTATTATCTTTAATCATAATATTACGTAGTTCTAGGTCTACTGGTGACTAGAAATTTGTAGTCAAAGTCCACTTTTGTATTCAAAATAAGAATATATATTAAATATATAATAATCGACATTACTATATGATTTTTACAATCATAAAGTTGAACTCAACGTTATGATTGTAAAAATCTATCACTCGTTCGCAAAAGATATTTGCCGAGCCTATAAACGAGCGCAAGAAACGGCGGGCTACTCTGCTGGCAGTAAGAGTATCAGTCAATTATTTGATTTTCCTAGCTGCCGAAGTCGCCAAGTTCAACCCTACCGTATGGAATGACAAATGAGAGTTCCACAAAACCCTCGAGTCTAATGTCACTCCTAACAATACGGTTGAATCTTCAACAGGCATGATCTCGTTATTAAGTGATTTCTGTAACGATTGTTTTTTACGGCAGATAAAGTACAGTACACATTTTTTTTTAAGATTAAGGGCTGGATTATTTGCCGCGAATCCTTTTACGGACCATCCGCCGGTGCCCTGGGTGGGCCGGAGGGATGTGTGGGACTCGGCCTGGGCGGCCCCTACCTACTAAACCTACCGCGAAAGCCATCAGCCGTTATGAATAGGATGCCCTGGATTTGTCAGCGACAGGGCACCCCAACAACCTGCCAGTCCCGGCAAAGACCAGACTTCTCCTTCTAAAAGGGGACTTCTCCGAGAATTCCCCACGACGCCGAAGCGTTCGCAGGGCTAGGTACCCAACCTGGCCCGCTTCGGGTTACGGGGGCAGCAGGAGGACGCCTTAGTGCCGCTTCCTGCGCACCTCGAGTCCACCGCAGCTCCACAATCGTGGCACCGCTCATCGGCCTCTCGGTGGGCCATCCGGCATAGGTACTTACCGTAGCAACCGTGCCCGGTCAGCACCTGTGTCAGACGGAAGGTGAGGTTTGCACTTTCGGCGCATCCACGTCTCCAGTACCGGACGCAGAGGACCCGTCGTACGAACATCGTACGGGTGGTGCGTGGAGGTCCTCGTCCCACCTCCGGCACACGCCGCCTCTCCTAGCCAACGGATCCGCTGGATCTTATCTGGAGTAGGCTTCTGCCCGAGGGCCCTCCTATCCGAGACATAGTCCACCTATGCGAGAAGTTCCGTCACGAGCTCCCACGGCGGATCGCCGACTAGCGAGGTAGCTGCCGCCCACGAATCATTGCTGAACCTGTGACAGTGTACTGTTGTCATAATTATGCTTGTCTCTATTAATTCTAAATATTAAGGGGATATCTGGGTCTCCGCTAAAAATGCAATATTACACCAACTCCTCCCAAAAAACGGCAAGTCACTAATGTAAAGGAAAATTGATAGGAACCTAGAATGGATCCTTTGTGGAACGCCCACTCATACAAGAGATCCAGTCATTTTAGCACCATTAACAGCAACGTTTTGGCTGAGATATTAAGTGATGATATCTAGAGATACATCCTTTTATACTATATAACCACAGTTTATTTAAAAGTGTGTCGTGGTGTAAACTATCAAAGGCTTTGGACAAATCGCAAAAAATATAAATAGTATATTGCGACTTCTCCATGCGTCAAATATATATGTTTAAGGAAAATTATTCCCGCGTATGTTGTTGACCTACCATATTGCTTTAAAAAATATGAAATAAATTGAAAGATGATTAAACAATGTTTTTTTCGAAAACTATACTTAGAGATAGTTCTGTAATTCGTAGAAGAGGTCAATGCTTAACAATATTAAAAAAACCGTTGACCTGTTGTTTGTTTTTCTGTTGCTCACGATTAGTTTAGCCCCAACACAGAGGTAGACAGAGACTTTAATATAACCAATGACGTAAGTACAAAGTTTTCCTGTTTGTTCCGATGTTATTAAAAGAAATCTGACGTGATCTTCTTCGTTTAAATAACGGTTATGATAATTAGAAAAATTTTCGTCCAACGTAGCTAGTTTTTGTTCTCGGTAGAGCACGTAAGCGAATTTATTGAAACTATTTTTTTCAAAAGTTCTGGTACAGGTTCAACTTCCGTTTCTGTATTAATTTTTTTTTTATTTATAATAGGTTGCTTGCTCAGGATTCTGAGAAGTTGCAGTTCTGCGCAGAGGTGCGATGGGCGGAGCGCGACAATGGGGCCGTGTGGGCGTTGTCCTCTCGCTTCCAGAAGTACTTCTTGCGCACTGTCTCTAAGCACGAGGTAAACAATTATATCCATTCTAACGCCTATTACTACTGACGCTTAACTGTTACGTGGTAACTGTTTTGTACCATTTACACCATAAGTTATCTGCTTGTCATTACGTTTATAGTTTTTAGCGACGCGTTGGAATCTTCGACGACTTGTAAATTCCAAATCGTGACTGCGTTTTACGATTAAAAAACCGCTACAACACGTTACTTTAAATTCCCATAAATTTACATTATTCCTGCTAAACTATATAGAAGTTAAGTGCTGATTGTGAATGGAAAAAGATTATTTTCTCGTATTACATTCCTGTTCCGAGTACATTAGAAGTTTATTGGGTTTAAACGTTGAGAAGTATAGTTTTAGATCCTACATTGTACTACTAATATTGGAACGTATCTTCACATTATGTGAAGTGATGGTAAAACAGAAGTTAATCTGTTCATTCCGCATACTCTGGGCTCTCATGTATTTAATCGATTTAATATTATTACTATTACCGCGGCGGATTAGTTGAGATGAGAATGGTCTCGAGCCAGCCGGAGTAAAACAAAGTACTACCATAGTGACATGTAGATAGATAGACAATGATACCGTAGTGACCATACATACTAAGTGAACGTCTTGCTCGTGTTGTTGTTAATTACATATTTTTCTATGTATTACGCGCATGTTAAAAATGAGCGTTTGTTACAGATCAATGTACGGATAGTCCGTGTTGTTGACGGCGGATATGTGAACCTTCAGCCGCATGTCCTCCGCCGTGCTGCCCAGTTCAACTCTACATTGTATTAAGAAAGGAAAACTAAAGCATTACTGCAGTGCTAATAGCAGTGCAGCATACACTTCTAGTTTGCAAACATTATTCATTCCAAGGAAAAAGCCGTCCGAACAAATTTTAAAAATTATCTAGTGATTTTATTAAAAAATTTTAGTAAATAGATTTGGATGTTCTATACAAAAAATGTATTTAAAACAAGTTTAAGCATTATCAACTTCATTAAAAATAGATCTTAAATAAAAGAACAAGGGAACATTGAAATATGTAAATCGATTTACAACCATGTAACATAAAAATTCTCTAAAGGATATTTTTCGTTCCGAATGTTGAAAAAACCATGAAATTTTCTGTAAATAACCTTAAATGTATGTTAATTTTAAAATAATTTTGTGACTAGAAAATCTAGATGTTTTATTTAAAATGGCTTATAGGACGAAAGAAGTTTAAATTGATGTAGTTTAAGTAAGAATATGATCTGTTCGGTTATATGTTCAGTGTTAGTTCTCGCTTACTGTAATGTGGTTGTAGTCTAAATGTGATGCATATTAGTCAACGCTGGTCAAAAAAATATGTACGATGGTTAAAAATAGCTATCTGACAACAATTAAACAATTTTTTGTTAAGAGAGGAAGGAATCTTTAAGAGATAGTCTGTCTTCTAGTTAAGTGGGATTTCTACCAACTTGGTAGGTGGTCTTGGAATGAAGAATATTCCTGGGCTTGTAACAAACATCCCACATTACTCTCTCGCAACTCACCATCATCTTTTGAAGATTGATGCATGTAGCCTAAGATATACCTTACCAATAAACCTTCTGTGTAACAAGAAATATAAGACCGTGATCGTTTAATCTACAAATATACATATATTTGTGGATAAAGGTACGTTTGTAGTGAATAACATTTTATATATGTTCTCCTATAAGCTAACGACGATACTTTTAATAATTTGCCGATACAAATTATAACAGGAAGCCAGTGATTAAACAAATACTTTTATTAAACATACATATAAAAAAACAACTGTAATACAAACATTTAAGTATTAAGTTTTTGTATGTATTTTAAATCAATTATGTTATTATAGTGTAAAAATTGTATTTTTTTTTACAGAAAACACGCAACGAGATTTTTGAATATTCTTTATAACTGCCATTTTTATTCTTTAAAAATTATCTGTAAACATAAGATAATATTGTATCACTTTTCTTGCGAACGTTTTTCTATAGAAAAAAAAACGCGGGACCACAACTTTTATGACAAATGTTGGTTTATATTGAATTAAGAGTTTTTTTTTTACGTTACTTTTAAAAACTTACACATGTAAATATTAACAACTTGTTAAATTACTATTCATTAATTATCGATATAATAATTATTAATGTAATGGTATTTTAAAAATGTCAATAAAACCACCATGTATAAATGTAATGTATAAGATATGTAATGTATAAATATACCATTATATTTAAATAAAAGGTAATAAAATGTTATTTATTCCTTTGACCTTCTCATTTTACTAAAAACTAATTATTAGTACGGAAATATTTTTTTATGAATTTGTCCTTGTCCTCATTAGTAAAAGATTCCCACCTCAAAGTAACATTTACTTTATTTATATTTAGAGACTATGTACTTTAATTAGAGCGCACCAAATTACTAATTTCATGTTTTGAATATTTTTAAGTCGACTTACACGTTGCTTCACCTTATTTTGATAAACATGGCTGTGTATGTACAATACAATTTTTAAATATTATATTCTTAATAAACCTTGATAAAATGCTTACCTCAAAACATATAAAGTAACAAAATATTATTGAAGTGTAGAGATCACGTCTATATAACAAAAGCTACAAAGTATATGAAGAGTAAGACATATACAGCATTAATTTAATAAAAGTTTATAAATAATTGTCTCTACACAAGCAATTATAAAAACAGCTTGTTACTGTAAATCGATTAACTGATTCTTAAACTGCACAATAGATAAAAAGTTGTAGATCATTATTTATAGCAAAATAGATAGTAAAAACTTTGTTCTAATAAAATATAGCCGCCTAGCTGCGGCGCTCGCTCATCCGAAAATTATGTTTTCTGAACTAAGACTTTACAGGTATAGTTTAATTTAAAATAATAACAGGTAAAAATCATCATTATAATTTCCACTTTATTATTGCTATAAGGGTTTTCAACGATATAGTTCCTCTTCAAGAAAAAGACTGTCATTAAAACTGATCACATTGAAAGTTGTGAGAATACATGTATGTATACATTGTTAACTTGTCAAATGGTATGATAAAGTTACATATATTCAATTTACATATTTAATGAAATTTTATGAGTTTAAAATAACACCTTTTTAAGTTTATTTTCGAAAAGATATGCAAGCAGAATGTCTATTTGTCGCCAGTAAAATATATATCTATATGCGTAACTATCAATGTTCACTTTTATATACATAAAAAACTTATCCTGTTTTAGGTTACGAGACCATGTGCACGCGACGAGAATTCTCTGTCTGACTAATATAGGTTAAAATGTACTAATGAGGGTCATACGGCAATTGAAAAATAAATGTCGTAAATAGCTTGTTGAATGTTCTTTATGACGTAGTACGAATTTTCTAACCGGGGTTTACCAGTGTGAGCCAACATGTCAATCGTGACTTGGTAAACATACTAAAATCCAGCATGAAGGTAAATACGTAGAAATAATTTGTAATATTTTCTATTAATACAAATTAGTAATATTGTACGTCGTTATAAATTAATCTAATATTTTGTTAAAAGGACTTTTATAGCAACCTTGGAGAAAAAATTAAAACCTTGAATACTACACACTTAAGCCTTTTCGTTGTTAATTACATATTAGTTTTTGGAATTTATAATGCTCTAGAGCGTACCATCTGAGAGTACTGCATTCTAATCTCGGTTACTAATATAATCTCTTCTATGAGTACAACATATAAATAGTAAATATCATAAAGTGATTTGATCCGTATAGACGCCGTAAGTTTTTACTTTGCTGCGTTCATAGGCGCATTAAGTGCACACGTTACCACTTAGAGACGCTAAAACTTTTTTACTGTCCTGGGAAAATCCATCCTATTCCTAATCATTTTTCGAATAACATCCTTGACAACAACGTTATTTTTAAGATATTATTTGAAAGATGTTAATACCTCTATGCACAAGACATTTAAGTTATTTACTATTTACACCTTTTTAATGCAGCCTTATTTGTTTCTGGTTACAAACATTAGCCTAAGAACTAATGTTTTTTTTACAGAAAATAAATAATCACTACTTAATGTTCTGTTAGAGCAATCTTTCGAGATCAAAGACGGTAAAAGAAAAAAGGAACAGAAGAAAAATAACGTAAAATTACTTGTTTAAAAACATTTAATACTTGTGCTGTGAGTAATGCTTATTCTTACTATTATATAACTTAGCGGCTCAGTTTTAAATAAAAACATTAATGTTAAATCATAGCTTTGTTGCTCGCTTAACAACAACTAATTACAGTTTAAGTAAAGACTAATAAACTAGCACAAACATAATAATTATTTTTGATATAATTGCGTACCTGTTCATTTACAATTATCTTTGTAGAGGTAAATAAAAACATCGTTACAGTCACGCTTTTACATGGACAAAAAATGTGACAACAGAAATATATTTGGAATAAATAAATACTCTGAAGTTTGTTCACAGCATCCGGTCATTGTTAATTGTTTTCAATGGTGATACGATGATTTTAGAGATTGTTGATTACATAGTACCGGCTGTTTTATACGTGGACAGTTTAGTGTTTAATTGGACAACGTTACAGTGCTATTTTGTTTATAGTGTGTTAATAATTAAAACAATTTATAATAAGTTAAAAACCGAACCTCGTTATTATAAATGTCTTTACTTATTTCGGTTAAAAAAATTGTATATATATATTGCATTAAGAAGCAACATTTTGTCTAAAACGAATAGTGCTTTTAGATGCAGGGTAACCTAACAATTACAAAAAATTATCCAAAATATTTCGCCTTTTTATGATTCTCTACTCAAATTATTTTCGTATAACTTAAAATTTATTTGATAAATCTTAAAGAAAATTAAAAACACTAATGCTTATAAGAAAGTCTAAACCAAAAAGAAATATACATGGCAAAATTTAATAAACTATTTTTTTAAATACATCGGCGAAGTAAAAACGAGTGTGATGTGATTAAAAAATGTTTATATCATAAAATACATGTTCACTGTTCTTTGTTTAAACAATATCTCAATTACTACATTTAAAAACGTTTTAAATAATTATAACGTAGATGTTTTTATTGTCTTACGTGAGTAGTTCTTTTGTTCACTAAATTTTACGGTTCTTTATAAATCTATTACAACAAATACTTATTTAATATGTTATCAAAATACAATATAGTGATTTATTCTTTTTATTATTTAATACGCTATTTCCTCTAAGACGTATCAGAGCTTTTATATAGACAACAAAATAATACAATTATTGATAACTTCTAACGTTTATTCAAGTACAAAGTTTCATTATATTACAGACAAACTATGCAATAATAAAGTTAATTTGTGACGGCATTACATTATGTTTATGACAAGAACTACTTTTTAACTTATTTACTAATATTCTGCGTTATTTGTGAAATATTTTTTAAAAACTTAAAAATTTATGTTGATTTTCTTGTTACTGATTTAATAATGTTATTTTTTAAATATCTGAATTTAAATTTAAATCTTTTATCCCATACGTTCAGGGGATTCCAGATTGAACGATATTGCAGCACTCGTACGTATACAGTATTAACAAGAATTTGCACGCGGAGTGTGACGTGCGCTTATCAATGGAAGATGTTCCGATGCCGGTTTGGGTCAAATAAATACCGGTGGAGTTTATTATTTAATGTGTTCAGACAGATTTCGCAACAGTACACGTCTGTCTCTTGCGGTCGGCACTCGTACGATTTAGGTTTTTTTAAGAAAATTTATTAATAAAAGTGTCTTCGGACCCGATTAAAACAGCACAAGGAAAGTGAAATTCATACGGCTTAACTAAAGGTACGGTGTTTTTTCATTATCACTTTTATAAATACTACAATAAGATAAAAAATAAAAGTTGTAATAAACAATAATAATAAAATAATAACGTAAATAAGTATCCGGTACAGAAATTTTTTGCATTTTGATTTAAATGATAAAACACTTCCATTTGTATGTCAACAAATGAATGTATTCATGATAATAACAAAAAACATAGAAAGGTTAGGCGACTTTTTTTTAATAAAGAACACAATATTAATTATTAATAAAATTACTCACTAAGTTAACTTGATTTTATGAATGACAATATAAACACTGTAATTAAATTGTCTTATCCATTGAAAATCAGTGTTTTGTAAGTTCTCACATTACTCTTATTTGTAATTTTTTTAATTGCGATGGAAATTTTGGGAGGACAGGCGGTGAAATTAAATTTTATTTTGATAAATAATATGTGCGTGACCCCACGTTATATATATTTTTTAAAGCGCCTGTACTTTTAAGGACTATAATAAATGTCTCATACAGCAAACAGTGAGAATAAGGAAAAGGCTATATCTTCATTTATTTTATTAAAAGTATTTATTATTATTAGATTGTCGGATCACATACTTCTTCTATGTGTAAGTTTTTTTAATAGCTAGATAAAAACTAAACAAAGCGTACTCTATACAGTTTATAACCTTTGAATGAAAGGAGCATATTTCTTATTATTAATAAAATAATGATAAACTTATGTTATTAAATTACGATTTCGTATCACAAAGCGACGTATTATTTTTTTTTGTTAAATTGTGTCTATTTTAAAGAATTGTATAAAGAAAAGTTTTTAATACGTGTAAGAAAATATATAAATTTTGTTACGACTTTCTTTGTTTTGTTTTGATAGTTAAGACATGTATCAACAAAATTCATAAGAATACTTTAAAATTATTCTGATATGTATAAAGTACACTATTTTATGAATATCATAATAAATAAAGAGAGAAAGTAAACATATAATACACCAGTGATAGAACAAGAGGCTGCGGACTTTTATTTTGTTTTATAAATGGTAAATTAAGGCCAATACAACTGTTTTTGCGTTTTTATCAGTGGACATATCAGATCGCAGACAATTTAAAAGCTACTGGTTTATATGGTACTATATAAAGCTAAAGTATAAAGAAAGATTGTTACTTACTTTTTAAAGGTAGTGTCTTGTATCAGTGTCCACTTACATTTAATACATGAGTAAAACCAATGTTCACGTATGAGTAATACGTTAATTGAATTATTAATAGTTGAATTATGATGAGTTGTATAGAACAGGAAATTAGGAGGATATTGGGTGTGTTAAAAGTTGAAAACATGCTCTTCATAAATCTGTACTGTTTAGTGAGACGTATTACTACGTATGACGTAATGAGAAGTATATTGATAATATACTGCAGCGTAATACTGCAATCATTACAATATGCAAACAGTGCGTACACTTAATTGAAAGCACATGGCCAAAGTTAGCTTTACCCACACAACTTGGGTTTTCCATCTTAATCACTTGCTTAATAACTTACTTAATTTTTACTTTTTGTCGTTTACTTTAGATAAACATATTTTTAGTGTTGCTTTTTATATATTTTGCATGAAATACTAACTTTAAGTAGAACCAAATAACTTTTTTTAACACCTATCGACATATCGTATTATGTTTATTTCACATCTAAAAATAAAAATATATTTATTTAAAAAAACACAACCCTTAAGAATTAGATGTGTTTTTTATGAATTAAACATTTACTTTTTATTTTTATTCTTTCAAGCGTTTTGTTTGAAAATTTTTCATATTTAAAAATTCCGTCATGGTTGTATTTTTCTGAATTGATGAAGCAAAGAGAGGTTCACCTGATGATATGTAATATCCCCCACATAACAACGTGGAGTTACTAAATGATAAACACTGGACCTCATTACGCTCCTCGCATTAATAACGAGATGCCAAGTCTCGTTATACAATAATTTCACTAGGCTCTTTGAACCGGGGCATAGTAACAAATTTGCAAACTACGGCTTTAACAACGCGGATATTTTTCCGTGGTGGAGCTGAATACATGTTTGGTCCAGATATTGACGAGGCATGGGGAATTCTTCGATTACTTGCATAGATGCAAGCACAAAGAGAGTCCCGCGTGCATCAGTGACCTAGGGGTGGACACTACCGTGTCACGCCTAGTGGCTTGCTGTTCCGTATTTTGCCCTCAGCGCCTCGACTGTGAAATCGAAATCGGAAAGGAGATAACCGCAGGTATCACCGCCTCCTTGATGCGTGAGGACGAAATTCGCGGCGTATTCTTGAAATACTGCAGAATGGTTACCGGGGAAGCGACAAGAAGGAACAAAAGATGAGCAAAAGTTAATAGAAGATAAAAAGAAGGGAAGTATGAAACACCTTATATACAAAAAGTAAAAAACAATATAAGAATAGACATAGTGTTATAATTGTAGAAATTGAATTAAGAGAATGTAAACACAAGAAGAAAAGTCGGAAAATGTAATAGAGTAGTGACGGAAGAATTAATGTAAAGTAGGGTTAAGCTAGAAAAGACAAGAAAGAGAAAAATAATAAAGAATATAAAATTTCCTGTCCCACTTTGTGGGAGAACGAAGATAAAAAAATTTTTTTGCACACTAACCAAAAAATACTAAAAGAAAATTAAATCACTGTCCCATAATAAGGAGGAACGAGCATTAAAAAAATTTTTATATACTATTGTTTGTCGGCTGCAATAGGAGCAGCTGCGGGACCTAACTAGACCAGACCGTCCGTCCAACCGGAAACAGTATAAAACTACTAGTCTTAGTTGAATTAGCAAATAAAAATATAGTGTTACAAAACAATTGTTATCGTATATGTATTTTATTTTATATTACAATTTTGCGTACTTGAACATCTTAATATAATCTTAACGAATCTTTTTTGCATTCCTTCACACCGGCAGGTTTTACAGCTCTTATTTTGATAGATGAGTGCAAAAAACTATGTGGCAAATTTGCTGTGACTAATCATCAATAGATGTTTTTTACAATAACTTGAAAAACATAATGGGCAATTGACCCCACTATGAGCGAACTCTTAACTCGAGAGAGACATTAAAAGTAAAGATAGTAATCGAAAAGTAATCATAACACTTAAAATCATTTATAATAACTGTATCAATGTATGAATAAATTTGTCAATTAACAAACTAGATATACTATATTACTATACTTAAATAGACAAATAAATTATACGTACCTAAATAAACATACAATGTAAATTTAAAAATTTAGATTAGGTAATGTTATAAAAAATGTGGTTTAAGGTTTTTTGGTATAATATAATGTACGCCTTGAGAATTAGTGTTTAGTTTAATTACCTTGTAACTTCACTTATTACAGCGCCCTTAACACCGGAACAGAGTAATGTTTGCATACTGCTATACCAAAGTAAATACTTGGTACCAGGCCAAGGATAAAACAATTTTCATTGTGACATTAATAATCTATGTAGATCGAAAAAAGTGACTACTAGTATAAATATTCATTAACTTTTTCTATGAGAATGTAAGTTTAATATGCAAAGGAGTTTTTAAAAAGTATAATTAAAATAAGCAAACATTTTTTAATGTTAAGTTAAAGTACAAAACTTATTACAATGTATGGGTGTCTAAAACTGCTTTTATTGTTCTCTAATTATATGATAAATAATCATAGTTATTTATTTATTTGTCGTTCATGGTACAGATGGCGGGCTTAATGCCTAAATGACATT
>DWLS01002547.1:0-17853 GCA_018246255.1 Pachliopta kotzebuea | reverse complement strand
CGAGCGCAGGGTCCGATGAAGCTTTCACGGCCACAATAGTGGCCGAAAGCATCGACATCACCCGAAAAAAAAAAAAATCATATGGTCTCTTGTTTAGGAAATATATGCTACGACAGTACTGATTTCTATTTCGAAAGCGATGTGTTATATTATTCGTAATCACAATTTTGTCATGATTTTTTGGCTGCCGTCGCAGGATCACGAATCGTTAGTTCTGTAATTCACTGTGGCGCCCTTCAAACTGCTTCACTGCGCACTTCTAGGCGCCAGACAGGCGACGACTTGGTACTTACTTGTCTAAACAGTACTATGCGGAGTAGTCTTACAACATAGGGGCAAGTTTTAAACAGTATCAAATTAGCAACAACTTACTTTATAAACAACACTTTCTTACTGTTACTTACTGTTCACCAACATTTTTATTGGAAGAAGAGATCACGTGGTGGAGGTTTTTCCCCTCTTATGATGATTGTGACTTTATTTCTTGATACATACTATTTAAATTTTCACATGTAGTTACCGTTCAAAATGCTATTATTTCATCCTTCATTACTTAGTTGTTGCAGCTTCTTCTTAGGCGGTAATTAAGAAATGTCTTCAATCTGAGCGAAGTGTTATTGATGTTCTTTATTTTATTAATTCACTTTATTTGAAATATTAGTGTTTTCATAAATTGAATTCACATACGTCGTTGTAAACTAATTTATAAGTTTTTTGTTGATTCATCGTCATTATAATTTCAACCGATGGAGGTCCATAGTTGGACATAGGTCTCTTGTAAAGTACTCCACAAAATACATAAAAATATATAATAAATGTTTTATTGATTGTTATAAATGAATTACTCATTTTTTTATACAAATGTTGGTCCCACTCTACCGAGTAGACAGGTAAGAATACATTTTGTAATCATCACAGACGACGTTTCTATTGCTGTGTAAATTATTTCATTAGCTTACAGAAATTACAGTAATCATCCATATATCTGTATATAAAATGTGGAAATTATTCCTTTACATAATAAAAACATAATTGGAGTTTTACAGAATTGCTCTCTTAGGAAAGGTAAGACATCATGCCCTATTTACCGCGTGAGTACGTGTTCGCTCCTACGTACAATTGCGTGAATTAAGTGTACCACCTCGAGTAATACACGTTTATTTGTTCGTCACTGCATTGCATTCAGTTACTCCAGTTCAAGGACGACTTGTTACGTTGATCCGTTAATCGCAGCTAAGATAATTAACATTGTTTTTCCTTTATATTACGTATACAACTGAGATAATGCACCGCGAAGAATTTTTACGTAACATTAAAAGTATAAATTATGTTTCAAAATTTATAAAAATTATATTTGAAACACTGTAATTCTTTCAATTATAATTTTGACTGTTAAAAATATACAGCGATATTAAATAATTTATCTGGATAACACTTCACGGCATATTTTGACATTCATGATGTTGCTACTAATCGCGCCTGATCAAATTTTTATCTTAGAATAGGTTTTTAGAACAATTTTTTTAATGTTTTCCTGATGAAAGGCTCATTTATTATTAAATTTATCATTATATCTTCACCATCAGCTCATTTCCACAGTTTGAAGAACAGTTTTTTTAACTTATACGAAATATTAAGATTGAAAAATAATCAACCTTGTTATAGTCCAAAAATAGAATTGTCGAAGAATTAATTTATTTCTATACTAGACACGCATTTTTTCTATTTTATAAAATAAAGCGCCTAAACTATTTAGTAGATATAATAATAGTTGTTTTCATTTTGTATTAATTTTTATATTAAATTTATATATCAAAGCTCTACAATCACTTAAAGACTTACAATTATTTGTGCCAAGTAGAAGAACTTTAAAAACGTTATAACCTTTAATAAGGTTAAACGATTACTTTTCTGTATAATAATTGTATCAAAGTTCCTACTTGATACAGATTTTGTGTACAAACCTTCTATTGTGTTAATATTTACATATACATTTTCGTTCGTTTCTTAGTAAGCCATTCAAATAATTTGTTTTATTTAGGCATCTCATAATTAAGACTATAGAGGCGAGCTGGAAAGAATAGGACTAAGGTAGGATTTTCCTTTCTTAAAGGGCGAAAGTCTTAAATTAAATTGTTTCATGAAAGTACATTCATTAGCCATTTACATAATAGGACACCCATTTTGTGTAATATCCTCACAGGAATTTTTATAATCAGTAACGATGGTGTGAAAAGAAATTGCTAAAATATAAGTCCAAAGAAAAAACAACACCTTTCCTTGTCACCCTTAGTATACTGCGCTTACCAACGCGAGTATGATAAACTGATGACGTTCATCGTAACGAATATGTTCAACGTTTTGATAAAGGTTATAGTAACCACTTTATAAATTTTTTTGAATAAATATTACGCTCACTTACCGCTTTCTGCTTTGGCAACGACGTATAAAGCAACGACCGGCTGGCAATTAGCGAGGCTATTCCATGTTTATGCGAAATAAAATTGAGTAAGCATTTACATAGAAGACGCATTCTAATTTATTATGAAGTCGTTCGTTAGTTTCTATCTAGTTTACTAATGTTGTATTTTGTTTATTATTAAATAAATTTATTCCAGATCACTATAAAGATTTTGTTATATTAAGATGCTTGTTACAAATATTCAACATGCATTGTTGTTAGAATTTTTATTCATCCTGTAAGCTTAAAGAATTTTGTATCTATAACTTCAAATAGAAAACAAGCCAAGGTTTTTTTTAAATAGTTTAAAATGACTAACACGAAAGCCGTTAACATTCTTCAATTTTCAAAAGAGGCTTGCTTTTCGCACTCGTAGTGCGCGTGGGTTCGCATTAAGGACAGCCGGTTTTAACGGCCGCTATGCGTGCTTTGAATTCTTATCGATGGAAAATGCTTAAAGTTTTTGTAATTTAGTGAGTTCGTGCATTGAGTCAGCCCAAATCAGTTACTTTAACAATCGATTGCGAAAACGAGCATCTGGAAACGGATCGCAGATGCGGTTATATTACGTGATGCAGTGTAGATAAGACACACCCGGCAAGAAAAGAACGTTAACGGTTCATTGAAATCGAAAGAGCTCGCTGAGTGAACGCTTCTAACTTGGTGTCCGAGGAACAGGTTCCGACTCAGATCCCGAGTGGGACGCGAGGTTGCCGCGCAGTGCTCCGCTGGCCGCTAGTGCGCATGCGCGTGCACACACGGACTGCGCACCGACCGACGCGGCGATTGGCGCGAACTTGTATTTCAACCGGCGGCGTATGACAATATATGATTTAATACAGCCCACGAGTGATTTTAAGTTTTCAATATCAGGACAATGCTATAAACTGTATAATAGTGTAAGTGCTTGTGCGGTTTGGCCTTCATTAAACTGCATGATATGCTGTTAAGAGGACTGGATGTTTAGCTGGTTGCAGCTATGGCAAGTTTCGAGGACCTCGCCTTTGACTGGGCATCGCTGTGTCAGGACTGTCCCGAGTGCTGGACACTTTCAGGTGAGTGACCTATAATGGCAGCTTTGAGGTTGAAGTGTGGCGAATTGATGTAAACATGTTCAAGTCGTTACGAATTTAAAAAAAGCTATAAGATTGGAACCATGCTACTGCCCAGCGCGGTTAACAGAAAAGTTTTTGTTTTTATTGTTTAATATATTTAACATTATCAATAACTTTTAACATGTATATCTGTTTGTCATCAACGGATGACTAGATTAATCATTCAATGATGTTTGTTTCTATTATTATCTCAATTGAGATTCGCATGACAGATTTTACGGTAGGTAAGCAAAAAAATTATTTTAATTACATCAAAATTAATGGTATACAAAGTCAGTTTATTATAAAAAAAATATTTAATTAGCTACATACCAATTTGTAATGCCAATTTGAATTAAAAAATTTTGAATATCAAAGTTAAATTGATAATTAAGGTACAACTTTAAAAAATCTAACGTACTCACTCTAATTTTACATAAAAATTTATAACAAATTTATCAAAAATTAGAAACCAATAACACTGTTATTATTTTCTCCTCTTTTTGTATTGGTTATAACGTTATATGATTGGAAATAACATATTTTGTTATACGTTTATATTTTCTCTTATATATCTTATCCGTATAACTTGGAGAAATCCTAATCGTGCAGTGTATGATAAATTAAAAGATATCTAGTATTCGTCTGTCTTGTCAAAAAAAATGCATTCTACTCATCAACTACTTTATAATAATTATTATTATTGGATAGTACAGGAATTGTAATCAGAATTAACAAACGTTGTAACATTAAAATTAAAAGGTAATGCAAACATAAATTACTAATCTTATTTACTAACCACAGTAACGTTAATATTAAAAAAAATATAGATTTATTTTAAAGCCCTGTAAGGACGTTTATTGTTTATAAAAAATGCACTAATGTGTGCTAACCTTGCAACCATAACGAAACTCTTTAATGTTGTTTACATGTTTCTAAAGACGTTTTTCTTAATTGTTAACGTGAACAATCTATTAAAGATTATCACTTATTTTTCTTCTTTAATAATTATTACCCTGATTTTTTGAATTTCTTTAAAAAAAACTTTATTAACCACTTTAAATTAAGGTTAATACTAAACCGCATTTATACCAGCCAATCAACGATGGTAAGTAATTTAGGCAGGTGTAAACCTTATCAATGAAGTACTTATATTATGTTACAAATGTTTCTGTCGAAAATATAACAAAACGTGTATTTTATTTGAGGTTATAAATATTAAGTACAGATGTTTATAGCAGAAAGAATATAAAGTATGTATACAATATAACACAGATGATGATTAATACATATTACATATACATGTTTGGCATAAAAGATTTCCAAGGAGAAATTCCACGAATACAAAAATATCACGTAATAACTTGTACGGAAAAGAAACTGTACGTGATAACGAGAAAACCATGTGTAAGTTACAGGTATCGATGAATCTGCAACATGGACCCATCGGCTTGTCTTGTATTTATATTACCATTTGTCGTCGCAGTCACGCTTTCAGGAAGCTTAACTGATCTTCAAGTTATAAAAGACTTCCTAATTGAGAAATGTTTTTGATCTACTGGTAGTAGGAGTCTTTACTTTTCTTCCTTTGGTCTCTTTGCTATGAGGAATTGAAAAGATGAACTTTATAATAATAAATAACTACTGGTGGAAAATCCTTATTGCCGGAGACCGTCTAGGCAAGCACTTCCGCAGCTACCATCTCTGCCTCCAGTTGTGTGCAAATGTGGTATTACTGTGTTCCGGTTTGAAGAGAGTGGTTACTATTTAAATTACTAGGGTAACGAAATAACATCTTATGTCTCACAGCGAAGAGCACTATGGTGTAGTATTACATATCTTAACCAGCGCCATGTCGTTATAGGTATCTAGCTCGCGGAGTCCGGATCCGCGAGCGCAGGGTCCGATGAAGCTTTCACGGTCATAATAGTGGCCGAAAGCATCGACATCACCCGAAAAAAAAAAGTCGTTATAGGTAGACGTACGTCTTACCATTAGGTGAACTTTCGGCTCATTTCATCACTTATTTACAAAAACAATAAATTTTTCGTAAAGTATCTACCTGAACTTAAATTTAGTACGTTACATTATTAAACCACGTTAATATGAAATACGGGACGCATATAAGAAATAAAACAGACTGCCGGCATAATTGTTTCCGTCCAGACATTTTGTTAGTATCTTTAAGAGGAGAGTGAATTTATGCAAAACTAGTGCGCTTTATCACCAAGACTACATCTCCGCTTAACATTAGGTGGCATCATAGTACAACACTAGATCATATAATTGAAAAAAAAAGTATAATGATTTCAAAATATATTCGTCCTCTACTTTCGCTCATAACTTGTACACTGCTTTCTGGTATATAAGCGATGTTATCGCATCGGCTTAATGCACTTTTTTCGTATTGCGTTTGAATGGACAGGTTTCGTACATTGAACCAATGTCTTTTTAAACCAGAGTGGTAGACAATTGGTACGAGAACATAATACGCATTGCGTTGAATGCCTATTATGTTAATGAAAGAATGAAAATCTCTTCAGCGGACGTTCATTAAAAACTCGGTAGCCTATTTCAATACGTAAATTTATATAAAATGTCTATAGATGCGAACCTTATAATTTTTGTTATATAGATTAAAATGAATTGACGAAATTTTAAAGCACTTTGTGATCTTTATATTAGAAAAAAGCTTATAACGTATTAACCACATTAATAAAGAAAACAACATTTTTATATAAACGTTAAGAAATATATTCTAGTTATTACAAAAATATATTATACCAACTAAGCTGTTTGAAACCGTGATGCTAATTGCGGAGACTGCTCTCTATTTGAATAATTTTATTCACTTTTTATCACACTGCAATTATTTTTTAGCTCCAATTCCCGAGGCAATTTCTCGTTTACTCCGTTTAAATAATAATTCAGACATTGCGATGAGATTAAGACAATTAACGTCGAATTGAAAGTGCAATATCGTTTCGCTTTCGTTTCACATTCGAAGGGTGTAATTAAGTAACCTCTAAGTAATAAAAAGTTATTTTTTCATTAAGCAATTACAGTTATTGTTCAAGGCGAACGGATTTATTACGACTTAATAAGTATTCCCATTCTTTATATTCCCATAGCTGTCTTTAATTCACTCAACAGTCTTTGACCCACGAATTGAACCGGGCACGGGGCTCGTGATGAATGCTCTTGCGCAATCGGCTTTAATTATAATTTACTACATATTGAATCATTTTAAACGGAAAACCAGTAAATTGTACTAAAATCATTATAAATCCTTTCACTGAAACAGACCTTAAGTTTACTTTCCTTTTTTATATATTAACGTAATCAATAATTAATGTATAAATTAAAATGTCAAGAAAAGCATAAATTATACTTTTCTATAAAAGATTTGACGTTCGTTATCGTTCTTTTATTAACATCCTTCCAAAAAACAAAAATCATAGAAATCATACCTCTACAGCAATAAGTCACACGTAGTCAGACAAAAAAATACATAAGTCTCGTCGAAAAGGTGTGGTTTCTTGTTGATACAATGAGGTAATAATTATGTTTTTTTATTGTTAAAAAAGTCTATCTAAAGTTATGCCTAAACTTTAGAATATTTATCGAAATATGAAAGGTCTCTGCTGCTGGAGACTGTTGAGGTAATTTTCACTGCAGCGCCCATTTCTCCCGGAAATAGTAGTTTAAATCTGTTTCCGGTAATTGAGTTCAAGTTCGATGGGAGCTGTAGGTAGTAAAATTACTTGGCTAAATAGATATAATACGTTCTGTCAAGATGATAAGCAGAATGTTATGTAGTGTATTGTATTCTAGCTATAGCTCCTAAGTTGCCCGTTCGTTTTATCCAAAAATATCTAGATTATATTAATCTTAGTAAGGTAGAACTCCTTCCTTTGCTATGGAAGAGACTAAAGTTATGTATCGCACACTCTCTCTGTCTGTCCAGCACGGGAGCTGGAGCGACAAAAGTTAGTACACCGGATAAAAGGGAACCTCTGTTTGCTAACAGCGGTGCTGGTGTGAAGGCTGTTGCCTTGTTTTGTAAGATTGTGATGGTACAAAAAGAGACGGTTATGAAAAATAGAGAGAGAAGTTATCCCGCTCGGAGCCGCGGTCTCCGTAACGCTAACGAGTGTCCTTGAGGACTTTCAATTAACACTGTTCCCTTTCCCTAACGTAGAATGGGACCCTTTTTCCCTCATGGATTCTGATGAGTGCGACGGGTGTACGTAGACTCCAGTAATTGTGATAGTACTTAGTCGCGGGGTAGCTGGGCATTGCATAAAGCTAAGTCTGGGACGGACTATAATGATATAGCGTTCTAAAGGCTTCACTTGTCTACTGGACGGAGATCCCGAAGCCGCTCCAAATGTTGAGAATCATCACCGAGTGTTTTACTAGGTAAAAATCTGCATATAATATGACTAACCCTAAAAGATATCTGTCGAAGATTTCGCTGCCGATATCAAAGATCGATTTGTTAATAGTAAAGAACATAATTTTTACTTGTTAATTGCGGAAGCATTGATCGATGTTAATGATTACGAGTTGCACAAAGTGTTTCGGTGAGGTTGGCCGATTAACTTATTTTAGAATTAGTGCACGAGACAAATTTGTTAGTAATTTGCGATATCTTATTTATATAAGCTGAATCTACGACACTAAGCTCGATTTTAATCACTGTTTTGTAAGAATTATTAAATAACAAGCTTTGTGATTTGTTATTAGTCAATTCCCATCCTAGTGTTTGCTAATATAATTTTTCTACGGAATAAGTTTTATGCGAGTGATTAAAAGAATTTCTTATCATTCTAATGGATTAAATAAATTTACTATATGCAAATTATTTGTGTAATGATTTGTGTAAAAAACGTTGAATGGCTAAGTGAAAATTGGTATATATAATATTGCCATTTGTCTATTCAATATCTTCTTGAATTTCTAACTTGCATAACGCGTGTCATTTGATAGTAGCCAAATGTACTGTGAGAGTGTACTGAAATAAGAGAGGAAACTTATGTCAACCATATCATATTTTACATTGAATCTCATAATTTTTTGTATCTACTTTCTACGTTTTTGTCCATACAAGGAATCTAATATCCGTGGAATATTAAAGAGATCTTGTCAACTTCTTTTCATTATCTTGAGCATAAAGGAAGGCACACTTCGTCTTTCTTTTATCGATAAATAAGATTACAAATTTCCATTTTACAAAAATACTTACAACCATAGTTTTTTAATCAAATTTGTCAATAACGTTTTAATTGCTATACAAATCTTAAGAAGTGTATTATAATGTTACTGTAACTTGTAGTTGCTTTTCTATAGTCTTGCTTTTTGGCCTTTTATTTCGTTTGTTCCACATGTAAAGAGGTTAATAATATGACTCGGCAAGTATTCAATACGTATCTATTCTGAGCCATCGTCAAATATGAAAGGGTCGGACCGTGTCACCCGCATAACAATCGTGTGTCTGACAGCGCTTTTTACCGTTAGACCTCTAAGTTTACGAATTCTGAACCTACACACAGCGAGTGCAAAACTAAAATAAACTAATAATGTTTATTACAGCAAAAAAAAAACTTAAAAAAAATGTACAACTTTTGCTGAGTACAAGTGAAATGTTATGTGACATTAACATGTGTAAATATTTCTTTCAACGTTGTATTTTTTTGTTAGACTTTTACCTACTTTCTAACCCAGAAATAATGGAAGGAGACTGTTCATTTCCCTTTATTAATATTTAGGATTCATTTTGAGCATATGCAAATGCACATAATTAAAAGATATTCATTTAATAACATCAATATGCAGTAGAAATCTATTGAAAGAAGTATTTTTTTTAACGCGGGGGAAAACTTTAAAAGGTACCTTGCTTGTGGGAGGAAGCCAGAGTTATATGAAATTTTTGTCTGTTGAAACCCCCTCGGTGGTCGTTCTTAGTGCATTGCGGAAGACCCCAGGACCTTCTACGAAACTTACTGGTTTCTTCCTGCACTACTACTAAGCACTTCCCAGGGAGAACACATCTCAGGGAGTGAAGAAGTCCTTATGATCCTATTCCTAGCTTAGATACCTATAATTCATTATCAGTATCTTCAGGCGTACTTCTTTGTCGAACATGGTTCTTCTTTCACAGGAAATATCAAGGCCTTTAATCTTGTTCAATCTAAGTCACGTATCCTCGAAAGCTGCTTTACTTGATAACCATCAGGTTCTTGTCGATAGTTTCGCCTCGTTGTTTAAACATAGTGTAAACAAAATTTGCACATTTTCAATTTGTATAGCGCTAAGTTCCAAATTCTGTTGTGAAAAGTTTCTCAGCGGATGGGATGCCGGTCCACTTTCATATGCTATACTAATACGACTTCTTCCATCTTCTGGCGCGACTTTTGCCTTCTGTCTAACCGATCATGATCGATGTTTGCAATTGCACTCGCAATGTACCTACAGGTAACATTGCTCCGAGGGTTATCACAAGATAATTACACAATTTTTTTCAGCTTTTTTCTGATATTACTGTGCACGGATTTTTATCCTATTATTTAGATCATTTAATACAAATACCGTCTTATTATCTACCATTACTAAACTTATTTCTTTTGTTTACTATAGTACATATCGTTACGTTACACATATTATTTTATAAACTGATTTCCAACTAATTTCGTGTACGTCTGTATCTATTCCTAACCCTGTTTCTTGCTCAAGTGGCATTTAAAGGGTCATACTAGCATTTCTCTTCACACGTCAAAATAATTTTCTGCTTCCAACATTAGCTGGTTGCCAAGTCATTTAAATATCAACGTTTAAGGCCTACCACAAGACCATCGTCACCTATCTTACTAATACCACGGAAGTAAAAGCATTATTTGTTTAAGTCGTTTAAGCTTGATTTACTTGGAACATAGACATTTTAAGCATTTCTCTTAGATATTTCTTTGTCATTTACATGCAAATTTTTCTCGTTTTCTTTTGTTGAAACAATAATAATTTCGAAGTCAATGTATTGAAATACACTTAAAATCTAAATTGCGTAACTTACTTCATTAAATTGAAAACACGAAACTATACAAATACGTATTAAATAAAATTTTTCAACATTTCAATTTTGTTGTATGGGTGTTTCTAATAATTTTAGTAAGATTGTAGAACGATGCTTTTTGTATGTTAGATTTTTTAATGTATAATGAGTGGACTAACGCGTGAACTTATTTGGAAGTAGATGGTGAAGGGTGTTAGGGACCATAATACTCTAGCTCTCATATTTTGACAACCAGAATAAACAAATATTGTCCGGGCGGCAAATTTACATTATGACGACAGCTATCATCCAGATGATAGGCGCTAATCTTACCGTCATTCAGTCAAATATATACGATCACGAAATCTTCAAAACACAAATTGTTTCCATTTAGGTGTTGATGAAAAGCATAATTGCTTCGACATAAATAATGATCTAGCCTAGTACATAGTCGTCTCCATGTAACTGGCAAGTTACAGGCCGTGACTCTTCGCGGAGGAGAGCGAGGTTACTCCTTGTTTTATTGAGCAGAAAGCTCAACTTGCTGCAGGGGCCTCTCCTCCGCAAGCGTAACGAATCTGTCTATGGTAGTCGCGATCGGGATGACCCCGCTTCCCCCGAGGTCGCGCCTTTATAGTATTTCGCTTTGAAAATTTCCTGACATTCATCTGATATATCTTCTGACAAATTGTATTGATGAAAATTTGTGCAGATCCCAAAGGCAACATATAATAACATCATCATCATCAAGACGTGCCTTCTACAAACCGAAGTTTGGCGTTTAGATAGAGAAAATTATGCCGGTCTTGAGCTATTTTGTATCATCAACCTATTTCTTCAGTTGTCTATCAATGGCGCGTTTTCCAAGAAAGTTGCCTTCTGCGATCTACCTTAGGAACGCATAAATGGATAATTTTTATAGGTATCTGAAAAATTTAACCTTTCTTTGCATAACGACTGTCATCAACCTACGTTTGCAGTTAATAACAACTGTATGTTAAACTTGAAGTAGCCGTTGCAAGTTAATTTGAAGTTATGACACCGTCACTTTAAAAACAAAAAGAGCTGCTATAACAATCAAATATTGTCAAATTTATAACACATTCAATTACGACTTCTTCGCCAATTTCTTAAATTATGTTATAAGTCAGTAAAAAGAAAATATATTTGATATTATGGAATTGCTTGAAACATTCATGCAAATGTGATAGTTTAGCAAAATTATTCATCGTAGTTCAATGCAACCGTTATATGAAAATATTTATAGAAATCGGAGCAGTAATTAACAGTACATCTATCTTCTGCAAGAGTGTATAATTTTACTATAACACAAAAACACGGAGCACCCACGTTAATGCCTGTTTTTATGATTCCATAATAGCTTTATAGGAAAAAGATAGATTTGAGAACACTCATGTTTTTATGAATTTAATCCAATGAAATTTATATTAACTGCTAGTAATCTGTGCAGTATAACGTTACTTATTAAGTTTGGTTTTTATTATAAACTATATATACTAACATGCTTTTACCGTGTGATTCGTTTTAACGCAGAAGGTACGAATAAATAGGAAGCAATAAACTAATTGACATAACTTCGCAATACTTGAATTTTATATATGTACACTTTATTACTTACACTTCGTTCTGCTAAAGAACTTTCTTTATAAAAAAATAAAAATTTACAATGATAAAGTAGATAAAACTGTTTTCCTTTCTTAAAGGATATATTTTAGACAAAATTCTAGTTTCTTTGTTGACGATTTTTACAAACAAATTTGAAGTTACTCTGTAATAACAAAATCAATAAAGATCAACAAAATTTAATTCATAACAAGTTTCTAAGATCACGCATTATTAGCTTTAAATACAAATGATCCACAATGGAATAGTTATATGTAGTTATAAATTTATTCCCTGTGTTGATATTATTATATCTACCATTCTATTTAAAAATATAGCAAAGTATTCATAATACTTACACAATTGGTATATTATAGAAATAAGAAAGCACGAACTAATTGTTTAACATAAACACGCTTCAATACAAAGTCAATGGCCTTTATGAAATGTATGTACATACAAAAATAATTTAAATATTTATAACTATAAAGTTTACAACGTCGGTGAAATTCCATTATAGATTTTTTAAACATATATGCAAATAATTATCTTAGAAATTTTAATGGAATTTGGTTATGTAAACTTTGGTGATTGTAATTATGCTCTTGTCCTTGTCGAGAAAATATATTAAACAACATTTCTTTTTGTATTATCATTTTTAAAAACAACATTATAATAAAACTTTACTGTATCATTTTGGTGTAAATGAATTAAGGCATTTCGATTCAAACTGTTTTGAAGATTGTTTCATCATTTTTACAGCAGGACGTACACTGCTGGATATAGGACTCTTTTTATTTAAAGAGACGAATAAGGCCACAAAAACGTGCGCTGATTAGGATGGTATACACTGCACCAAATTTCGCTCGTGACCTTAATTTATAAAATGTTAAATCTCTAGCATACAGCATCTTTCAAACCGGAATAGAGTATTGTTTGTACAAAACTATCTGGCGGAAGCCAAGAACTACGATGTTATCTACCTAGATAGTCTCCGGCAACAGACACCCACTACAAGTGAAGAGAGATCTTTTATTATGTCTTCAACATATGCTATGCCTTTCTTTGGCTAGGTGGGCAAATATTATAAAAATCGCTAGAAAAATAACTACTCTCCCCTAACAGCACAAAGTTGAATAAAAATATATACCAAATAGCATTAATAATGTACAAAAAATTTTTTCTTATTGACAATCGACTTTTGAAGTAGTTTCGCAATATCAGTGTATTTCGTCTTAAATGTTTATAACAATTAGCGTGAACTTTCCACGAATAGCTTTTACAACTGTTTGTACACAGATGTAACACCATTATTTTTTAAAACAACTTTCTTACGTTCGTTTTCTCTAAACGCTTTATCGAACAATTTACTATAGTTACGAAATAAATTTGAACTATTACATACTATTTTCCTATTACAATACTTTAAAAAAAAGTAATGGACGTCGTTTAAAGTGTTTTGGCGGCGATATATTTACGATTATGTTTATTTAGACAGGTTTTTAGCAATCATTTAACGTCTCCGGTTAAAAGCCTACAAAGTTTCACTAGAAAATAGAATATGGTGAAAGTAATAACATTTAATATTCTGATATATACATCTCTTGATATGTTATTAGATGATTTTATCGTCTGTTGATTGCCAGTGAATCTGCTTATCGGATAATAAATACCATGAGTCACATCAACGCCTTTTTCTCCTTAATGGGTATCATTCGCTTAAGATGATGTTAATGGTATACCATGTAAGAAATATGCAATGATTTATCAATCAAAACAGTTAATGATAATATACTTACTTAAACTAAAAAAATTCAAACACTTTAACTTTAACAAAAACTTAAACTAAAAATTGAGGTTACATTTTCATTAGGTCACATTGGATACGGGTGGTTTTATTAAAGGCATTGATACGAAAATAAAATAGTTACACAGCTTTAAGAATTATGAAAGCTGATGTTATCTCAAAAGCTTGATTAAGGTTTTGATTAAGTACTATTTAATATCATGCAAGTAGTTTCTGTATACACACAGTTCTTGATTAGTTCTATTGTCTTCATGAACATATTGTAACCATTGCCAAATAGCTTATAATTATATCTAAACAAAAATTGCCTCTTTGGCGTAGTTACTAACTTCTTGCTTAATAACGTGTTGGTCACAGGTTCGATCCTGAATTCGCTTGGATAGTTATCAACTTTCTAATTGAAACTGGTAATTGCTGCGTTCTCGCATTCAATGTATGGAGTGATAGATTATTCACCATCAACGGTCTCATTGGCAATCGAAACCATGTAAAATCAATACAGTGATTTTTGTACAAAAACGTAATTATTTTATGTAATCAAATATGCTTCTAAAGTAATACAAAAAGCTTCACCACTTAAATTTTCTGGCTTAAAGACAAAAACACTAAAAGGGTTAATCTGCAAAAATATCAGGTGAACGTCCTACTCTTCTTGAAGCTTAAGTAACTTATTACAACAATTTTTATCGCATCGCGTTTGCTTTATAGGTGCTGATATATTTTAAACCACTTTGGGTAATCAACGTTTGAAATATATTCTTATGATAAAATAATCCATTAGTTTTGTCCAAAAGATATCAAGGGTTGCAAGACAAATGTAAACATAACAAAATTTTAATATAAACCATAACTCTATTAATTTGAAAAAAAAAAAACAACGCTTAGGCTCCACTTAAAGAGTAAATGCAATAAAATGTTTTTGCTTTTAATGATTTCTAATGGAATCGTTTTTTGTGTTTTTTTTGTAGGTTCAACTCTTTGTAAGGAAAATATTATGTTACATTAAAAGCAGACAAACAGTGGCAGAAATTTTAGACGTTATTAGAATATCGAATGTTACAAAAAGTCACCTTGGTCAGTTCATTGTGTTCTCTCGCTATTGTCTTTGGACTTTCAAAATATACACTGATCCAACTCGTTGATGTAACGCGAGACTGCAGAGTCGTGGGAGATCCAGGGTGGACGCGGGTGCCTCGGAGCGAGACCGATCTGGTGGACTTGGTGCGAAACCGAATAGCGTCAACGACCGGAAGATCAACACACATCCTATTTTTACACACAGTTCTTTTAATTCACCTAAAATGTCTTACAAGTTATTTATTCAAGGCTTTATTAATAAAAGAGTTCCGCTTTGAACATCCGGAATAACTAATACATATGTATTTCTAGCATTCATCACCAATTAATTAGTCGCCTTGAAATCGGATCTTAATGTTTCAAACAACATTATAAGAATCAACTAAGTTGTTTATAATCAATATCATAACATCCAAAAGAATATAATGTTTTGACGAGGCTATAAACCGATGATCTATGCTCTAATGATGCAATAATCAGTTATGTTAATGAAGGTTGCCTGTAGTAATGAGTTTTTTTTTCAACTTAATTTATATAGCCGAAGTAAATATAAGATATTGCTATATTCTGCGCCTTAGTTACCGGAAGTATCTCTTACCTTTGGTATATCTTATGCTTAGTCCAGTAATGTATCTTATGTACGACGCGAAAGCTGCAAATATTTTTAAATACAAACCTAACATAACGTAGTATTACATAATTTCATTGTTTTTAACCTTTTAATTTTAGCTCTTATCTACATTTTATTAATAAATTTGGTTTTGTTTCACACTAATAATTTAGAAGAGTAAGTCGATATTCGGCTTTAATTATGCTACTCTGCAAACTGAAGAACGTAGGTCTCGTCTGTATACTTGTTGCAGGTATCTGTTGCCGGAGACCGTCTAAGTAGGTCCACCCCGACAACCACAGCTCCTTTTGCAGCGGACAAACAGTAGTATGCAAACATTACTGTGTTCTAAACTTAATGAATTTACTGTGGTAATGAGATTTAACACTTTATGTCACAAGGCTATGGGCATAATATGGTTCTGTTTATACCGAATCAACCAGCATCTCGTTATTATGAGAATTGTATTACTTTCCTTCAGGTGAACACCAACGAAATCGTATATTTAGGGAGAGATGTTGAAGTTATTTTTACGTGGTGCCCTTATATAAAAAAAAAAGATGGTAAGGCAGGATGAGGAGTGAGTGAACTGGAACTCAACGGCCGTCACGCGTCCAATCAAGAACCGCATTCCGCCCGCCGCCATTCCATTTCCTCCTGAACAACACAATGACACAGAACAACTCAAATGGTATTTTATTCTGATTATCTTCACTGTATTGATGTCACGTTTTTAACTATGTAGCCTCAATGACATAGTCGGCCTCATACTTTGCATACGTATAAAATGCACTATATTTTTTTTATTTCCGCAGCGAGTAAAACGTTCTTATATCAAATGAATCTTATAATCACAATAACGTGGCGTGAGTAAAGACGATAAATTCCACACAATATTGTGCCACGTAGATACATAAAATGATAAGTATTGTTACTCCAGTAATCTTCAAATACCTAACTGCTTTTGGGCCGAAGGCAGTGTTGTGTGTGATTTGTACTTATTAAAACCCCTCGGTGGTCATTGTCAAGTGCCTCCTTGCACTAATCTTAAGCGCATTCCAGGAAAGGCCGTTACCTTCCTCAGTCCACCCCTTGCTTATTAAATGAACGATGAGTGCGCCCGCTTTTAAAGCTCCAGTAAAAGGGTTATCGGGATAACCCTTTTTACTCGCCTTCTACGGCAGGCTGGGCTCACCTTGCCCTGTCGCTGACAGATCCGGGGCATCCCATTCATAACGGATGATGGCTTTCGCGGTAGGTTTAGTGGGTAGGGGCCGCCCAGGCCGAGTCCCACACATCCCTCCGAGCCCTCCCAGGGCACCGACGGAACGTCCGTAAAAAGATTCCCCCGCGTAAAAAAAAAAAAGCTGGGTTCACCTTAGTCCTATTCTTATGAGCCCGGGACCACAAGGCAGATTTTAACAGATCTACCACCGACAATTTTGTACCAATAACATAACTTCTTATTTCACAAAATTTAAACTTCAAAAAAGTATTTAGTGTTCATTAAAGTAAGTAAATAATAATAAATCAGTCTCATATCAATTTATACAAATGTATTCAAACCATCTGAACATATGTCACACCACACACTGTTCCGATTTTTCCGGTGGCACTCCTCATAAACATTTTAAATGCTTTTTTTATATTTTCATGCAAATTCTTTGGAAAAGTCTTATACTAAATCTAACATAAAAGTCTAGTTTATAAAATGATGTGAATTTGTCACATTTTAGATTTGCATCGGCTGCGGGAAGCCCGTAGAGACGATGAGATTACCACACGCGACAGTTTGCGTGTCACGCGGGTGGTGCTCGTTAATGTTAAGTAACGAGATAACACGAATTAAAACGTGAACGATACACATTTCATGTGCGAGCAACATATGATTTTTTTTTAATAGGAGACAGCACAGCATGATAGCGACATTGTCATCGAATCAAATGTTTGAACTGAATTCAGATTTCTGGGAGGAATATATAGGTTATACCATATTGGTATCATAGGGGGATGATGTTACTCGCGTCCGTAGGAATTACCTGAATTCTGATTACCTTACACGTGTCCCCCGGGTGGTGCTAAACGAGTAACTAATTTCCGGTGGTAAGCTTCGGCTGACGGCTCACGGTACCA